>OY757270.1:3499703-3525549 GCA_963584085.1 Pyrausta aurata | reverse complement strand
CCCCCGCCCGACGACGAGATGCCCGTGCCCATTAGCGACGACTGGAAACGAGGTCGTACAGATATGAGAATTAGGGTCTGGGCCCACTACCCCAGCTGCCAGGAGCGTATGACACGAAAAGCAACACGGATCGCTCTACTTTGCCCAGTGAACGGATCTTCAGCGTTCTGTCTCACCAGGGTGTTATTGCAAGGGGGTGCCAAATTTTTGGAGGTGAAAGGGACCATCAATATGAACAACTTTTACTATGGGACCATCGTTCAATTATTAATTTTATTTTCTGCCTCTCCATACATAATAATGTATGGAGAGGCACCTACATTGACAATAGTCAATGTAGGTGACTGATTTTGTATGGGAAAACTGAAATTTTATTTAAGATTTTGACCATGACCCCATAGTGAAAGTTGTTCATATTGACGGTCTCATTCACCTCCAAAAATTTGGCACCCCCTTACACCCGTATGGAGCGAGAGCGAGCGAGATCGTATTTTGTAGATGCTGACACGCTCCGTGCATGACACGCGACGTTGTTGGTCGGTGACGGAACGGCCTATTGAGGACAGTCATAGTTTTTGATACAAAGAATTATTCTTTTGCCTGATTCGTTCCTAGCATCATCCTAGGTCATGGTATGCTACGATATAAGTAGTCATAAACCTTTAGGCTCGGGTTGAACGACGCGACACCTTCGTAAAGCGTTCGTGCGCGTGCTTCTGAGCGCTCCCTATACACGGGCCCACAGGTTACACACTGGGTGAGTTCGCTCAATCGTCGATTTGGTTATATTGTTTTCGATAATTTGTATAAATTGGCTTTCATCATCTTAACTGATTGTTAAAATATTTGTAAAAATATTTTCCTTCGGATATTGTGAGAGCAATCTCGCAACATTGAAAATGTCACGCAGCCCGCGCGTTAAAACGCACTTGCAAAATTTAACAGGCTTGTTAATGTGACGGTGGCCGAGTGGTATAGGCATACGCCCGGATTGCGTAAGACACGGGGTTCAATTCCTCGTCCGTCACAGGTTCACAGTTACTTTTTACAAGTGCAATTTATAAATCATCTACTTTATAATATCATGTCATTTCCTGATACTGAAGCTTATAAACTTTTATAAGCCCCAAAACCGCAATAAGACGGTTAACTGTGTATCTGTATGTCTTTCGCAGCTCCTAAACGAATGGACCGATTTTGATGCGGTTTATTTTGTTCGAAAGCTGACGTTATCGAGATGGTTTTAAACTTAAATTCGTAGCGACCGAAACAGCCGTCTTATCTAAAGATCATGTCATAAGTGCCAGGATTTTAGCACAAAATATTTTGTTAAAGGTTTTTAGGTTTAAAATTTTTAACGTAATGTCGTTTACCTGTCTCTGTCTCTCGAGGCGTCGTATCTCGCGCACGAGCGCGTGGAAGGCGTCGTCCACGAAGTGCCGCAGCGCCGCCGACGTCTCGAAGAACGGACACCCTAGCTGCGTCGCGAGCGCCTTGCCTTCTTCTGTGCTCACCTGGCCAACAAACAAACATAAATGACACTTACAAAACTAAAGCTAAACACATGCCTGTAAAACGGGGCTGTAGCTTGCATGCCAGTTACGAGTAGCATGCGCAGGTTTAGCAGTTTGCGTCCTTGCATGCGTATATTCGTACTACTGACATTCACACAATTAACTGCCTCGGTGGCACATTTTAAAGTGACGTCTGCGCCGAAGGTCCCGAGTTCGATTCCCGGGTCGGGCCAAAAATATGTATCTGGATTTTTCTGTTCAGAAATTCTCAGGGTAGCCCGGAGTTTGGAAGTTGGCGGTGTTTCACCCCCGTGCCGCGGAAAGCACGTTTTAAGCCGTGGGTCCTGCGCCTGATCTCTCTCCGGTCGTGTCAGATTACTGTCCCATCGGGCTATGAGAGTGAAAGGAATAGAGAGTGCACCTGTGTTAGCGCAGACACTTGTGCACTATAATATGTCCCGCGCAGTCGGTTAGTCGTTGTTACTGGCCACCATAGTCGAAATCGGCTAGGGGGACTATTATTATTTACACAGTTTTGGATCACCCTCGTCCACTCCCTCACATAGCATACCAGTAAGCGTCTTCATACACATACAAGAAGATGGCACGTGCAAGTAGCTGGCATGCAAGTGTGCCTACAGGCATGCGTATTTCAGCCTAGAGACATTTAATGGGCTTCGCCTCAGTCACGTTCAACAAGGGTCACATAATATGCAAAGTCATTAATTTCAATCAGTTTTCATTAATCTATACTAATATTATAAAGCTGAAGAGTTTGTTTGTTTGTTTGTTTGTTTGAACGCGCTAATCTCCGAAACTACAGGGCGTCTACTCCCGATGTCCGTATCTCGTAGTTACGGCCGTATTTACGGGCATTTCGTACTCCCTAACAAGTTACGATCGTAAGTACTATCGTAGAACGAATGAGAACAAGAAGTGACAGTTTGCCTTACTCTTTAAGCGATTTATTCCGTTCGTAATAATCAATTTGACACGTGTTTCGACGGAGAGATATGTCATTTTATCCGTAAACAAAATTGGTCTCGTTACAACTTACGATGGCTTCAATTTGGGTATTGTTTGAAGAAAATGCAGAAGAAAACGAGCGCAGCCGTCGCCGTCAGTACATGCGACAGCAATTTAATGTAATGAGTTTGCCGGACACCGAATTTCTGCTATATTATAGGGTCACTCGGACTCTTTTTGAGAGCCTATGCGAGGATACCTATATCATTCCGTTAATGCCATATCCTGTTCGTCGAAGTGGAATTGACCCGAAATTGAAGGTAAGTAATCCTTGGTCTCAAAGTAACTTGTTGTATATCATTGAATTGTATCCCTATCCTTCCTTTTAATTTCCGATCCTTCCTTTTAATTTTTGATGATATGTTTACTTACAGGTCCTCACTGCTTTTAATTTTTATGCCCGAGGTAGTTACCAAGGTACAGTGGGCCTTAGCAGCGACGTGCCCATGGCACAGCAAACTGTGTCCCGATGCATACGCGAGGTCACAAATGCTTTAAATAGTCCCTGCATCTTCGATCCCCGAAAGGAACGTTTTGAAAAGACTTTATTATAAATAAAACTTTATTTCCCACTTTGTTTTAATTGTTTTATTTAAAAACCTCCAATGCATAATAGTGAAACATGCCAATGTTGCTTTATTTAAATGTATAGGTATTGAATATCTAAAATTATAACCATCTCAACAGCTACTGCCCCCAGTATTGAAGGACTCGGTGAGGTTGCTGTTACTTCTGGAATCTGTAAGTTACAAAAAACCATTAACTAACATAACGAAAAGTGTATGAGTACTTTACCTTAAACTCACTATAAAATTAAGTTACCGAGGGTAAAGCCGGCACTCTGGCACTAGTTTGCGGCTCGCCGAATCCATCTCACATTATGGACAGCACCTGCAGGTCTACTTGGGAGAGATCCGGCGCATTAGAGGGGCCACCACCAGTGGCTGAGGCAGACTTTCTGGCGGCAGCGGCAAGCCTTTTCGTGGCGTATTTTTTGTCAGCCCAAACCTTAAAATATAAATAATAAATAATTACCGTCGTTAGTAAACAGAAAGTATTTTTTTACATTACTACTTTAGGTTTTACAAGTAAATTAATCTATTCACGTAATAAACTTACCCTTTGCCACTGATCCACGGATTTAAGAGACCCTCCCATAGCGTTAAAAGACTCTCGGTGAGTGTCTCTCACAGCCGCTTTGCCCTCTGCCTTCCATCGGCTCCCCTGAGCAGCCCACGGGCCAATTCAGGGTGGCCCTCCATGAAATTAAGGAAGGCCACAATCTGAGCGGCCGTGGCCGATGGTGTAAGGGGAGCCATCAGCACTGATCATTTAATCTTGCCATCAGTTTATTTTACAAAATAAAAATATTATTTGAATTTCGCGGAAAACGTTTTAACGTCAAATGTCAAACTTTGAATTAAATCTTTGACAGTCAAATTTTTTAAACACATAAAACAAAGGTATAGAAAATAGTATTCAAGCATGGACATAGACTAAAACCAAATAGAGGCAAATATCTAATTTTATAGCTTTTATTGTACGAAATATGATACTTTAGAACAGTAATGTTGATTTATGGTTTTAAATAGGAATTATTTAGCTCAAATTACATTGTTAAATAACAAATTCTAAAAACCGTAAAATATAATGCATGTCCATAACCCATCACATCCCTAGCAACAAAATTCATTCGTTCCTAAAGTCTTCCGTGTATTTATCTATGACATCGTAGGAACGGACCACGATCGTAAATGTTAGGGAGTAGCATTTGGTCCGTTATTACGGAGCACCTACGATCGATATCGTAACTTCGAATACGGACATCGGGAGTAGACGCCCTGGTTCGAATTGAATACTTCTTTTTGTGTTGGATAGTCCAGTTATCGAGGAAGGCTATAGGCTATATAACATCACGCTACGACCAATAGGAGCAAAGATATAGTGGTAAATTTCGATTGCTCAGCCAGGCCACAAGGGCTCAGATCCGGTAAAACCGACAAACAAACATCACGCTACGACCAATAGGAGCAAAGATATAGTGGTAAATTTCGATTGCTCAGCCAGGCCACAAGGGCTCAGATCCGGTAAAACCGACAAACCGAGGTGCACGTGTTGGGGGTATGAGGGACAAGCAATGCTGTTGTTTCATCTAGCCGCTTCAGGAGAAGGCTGGCATATATTCTGTATCCAGTGCAACAGATTGATATTCGCCGGTAGTCGTTGATGTTTTGTGGGTGTGCTTTTTTGGGAATGGGTATCTGGACCGTCCGGGTCCATGACTCGGGTATTACGTTGTATATCCAAGCTTTGTGGATGTGGTCCAAAATTATTGTAAGTATCGTATCAGGACTTGCTTTATATAGTTCAGCTACTACTTGATCCAGTCCAGGGGCTGTGCCGTTGCGCATTTTCTTAATGATTTCCTTAATTTCTTCTAGGGTTGGTGCTGGTTCGAGATCCTTGTGGCCTTCGTTGGCGTGTAATGAGATCGGAAAGCCTTCATTTTTTTCCAGTTCCTTTTCCCAGGCCGACATGGGAATATATTTGTTCTTTTTGTTGTACTTTTCAGTTTTTTTGTAACGTCTGTAGAAATCGTATGTTATTTTCATGCGTTGGGAGGTCGGTTTGTTGGCCAGGGCCCTGTTTAATAAACATTACAATTCGACAATTTTGTAAATAACTTACATATTTGTTAAGTTTTATTACAAGTGCTGTTTAATAAACCTTACAAATATGTAGAAAATCTACAAGTAAAAACCTTACAAATATTGTAATTATAAATGCTGTTTAATAAACGTTTACATATGTAGAAAACGCCTGTAGAATTCGATGACAAAATTGTAGTTACAAATTTGTAGTTGTAAGTTACAATTTACATAAAATGTAAGATTTTGTTCGGGTAGATTTCATAAATCATATTCAGTGGCATTGATTTATAAAAGTACTTTCTTATTTGTTGAATTCGTTACGAAAGTCATGGGCATAGTAACAAAATATTGATTGTGTCTCTATATGAGAATAAGAATATTTTATTCGGTGGGTTTAGTGAAAAACTTACTAACGACGATATAAAAATAAAAATTGGAGATATTTTTTATAAAAAAACTAAACTTTTACAATTAATTGCTATTAATGGCCAATTATAAGTAAGATTAGTAAATAGTCACTTATCATAAAAATGGCTAATTTTTATGATATGTTAAGTAAATACTCACTTATCATTAAAATTGGCCATTATTAGCAATTAATTTGTAAAAGTTAGTAGGTTTTTTATAAAAAAAACATAATATATTTTTTAAATAGTGAAACTTCGTTGACAACCTTGGCTCAAATGGTTCTAAATGGTCTTTAATACTTTCGCCTCCAAGCTTTGCATCCATCTTCAAGTCACCCTCCCCTGTATTATTATCTTTATATTTATTCAAAAATTTCCTCATTTGTTAGGTTGAGACAAAATTGTAAAGTTCTGACACAAGGTGAGTCTACCTGTCAGAATTGTAATACAATTTACAAAATATGTAAACTTGTAACTACAATTATGCGTTCAATAAAGCTGTTTTTCCTACAAATATGTAAATTGTCACCTGTAGAGAGAAAATGTTTATTGAACAGAAACTTGTAGAATTGTAGGTACAATTCTACAATTTTGTAGATTTTCCACCATGGTAAATTTGTAAGTTGTATTCTTTATTAAACAGAAACTTGTAGAATTGTAGCCTGTAATTTACAATTACAATTTACAATTTGTAATGTTTATTAAACAGGGCCCAGGTCCTTAAAGAATAGTTCAAATTCTTTTTCTTCCTCTTTGTTAATTATTTCTTTCAATTTTTTCCGGCTATTTATTAGTTGTTTCCGGCGTTCGGCGTCATTAGGCTGCTGTTTCTTCCAGAATTGAGCTTTTTGCACTTCTGCTAAAGCAAGCCTTCGTTCTTTAGTTCTGTGTGTTTCGTTTTTTAGAACGCTTTCAGCCGATTTTTTCATTATTTCCATTAAGCATTCCCAAGTGGGTGGGTACTGAGTTGTATTTAGTTTAGCTAAGTTTTTGTTAATTTCTTGTTGGAATTTTTCGCGCGTGTGATCATGTTGTAATCTTTTGTAGTCTAAGGATCTGTAGTTGAAGTTTTGGTTCGATGGAATTTGGTCGTTCTTTTTATTTTGAGTTCCTGCAACCTGTTGTGTGACTTTATTTTTTCGCTTTATGTTGTTTGGAAAAGTTACAGCTATTAACAACATGTGGTCTGATATCTTGTTATTTATTATACTCCTAACTGATTTGAATATTGGCGTATGGTGGGCCTTCGTTAGAATGTGATCTATTTGGGATATGTTTGATCCAGATTTCCAGGTTGTTCTATTGCTTTTCCTTCCAAAGGTTGTATCTACCCGCAGTTTTTCTCTTTTAATAATGTCAATGAGAATTTGACCGTTGCTGTTGGAATGCTTGTGGAAGAGGATTTTTCCGATTAGACCGGACTTTTCTAATTCTTTTGCCTCGTCTTGGCCTATATGGGCGTTGAAATCTCCTAATAAGATGAGTGTGCTTTGTTTTGGCTTATTTTGTATCAGAGTAAGCATTTTTGAAAATGTTCCGGTAGCAGCAGTTGAGGTGTTTGGCATGTGTGTAGTGATAATAAAATAGTTTCTGTTTTGGAATTTGGCTGTCAGTGCAAGTATGTTGGTTAGACTCGTTGTGCCCGAGATATTTATGTTGGAGTTTTTTCTAATTAGAACTGCCAGGCCTCGACTTTTATTTGAACCCGAAAGAGTCCACGTATAGTGCTTAGAGTCATAGTTCCAGGTTTTCATGTGCGTTTCTTGTAGGCATGCGACGTCGACGCCGTACTTGTGTAGTATGTGGTCAATAGTAGTTTTTTTTTGTGGGTTTGCGGCTCCTCTCACATTCCAACTGGCAAGTGTTATGGTTTCTGATTCGATTGTTTGTTTTGGGCGCCCTGTGGTTGCTAATACTCTGAAACCCGTATTGTCTGCTGGTTCTGTGGATGTCATTGGCGTGCTATTGGTACTGGTGACAATGGTGGGACTGTCAGAGTCTTCAGTTGTTAGGGATGACAAATAGATAGAGTCAGATTCAGCTTCTATCATACTATCGTAATGCGTGCCGTTGTAGATTATATTGATGCTGCCTACTGCGTCTTCCGGCGATTTGGGCTTGAAGGTGAGTTTTGTGTTGTTTGTTGATTGGTGAACTACTACGTTCACTAAATAATAGTTAGCCGCTGCTATTAGTATGTCTGCGCCTCCCCATGTTCCTTCGTGATATTGATCTGTGATGTATTTAGTAGTCAACATTCGGGTATTCTCGTTTTCGGTGTTAGGGAGGTTACTTTGTATAGCTAAGCTCATGTCGGGGTCATGTTGGTTTTCTTCGACGTATTTTGCAAGATCTCGTCTCACCGCCTTGTGATCAAAGGTCAGGTATAGTAGTTGGTTGATTTGATGAGTTATTGCGTGGAAAAGACAGTTTCCATCACCTGGCATTTTGATTATTTCCATTTTGTATTACCTGTGGAGAAGAGCTTATGATCTAGGTTGGTAGTGATCTGAAAGAGATGTTGGTTTAATGTATTGAATTTTACTTTGATCAAAGATAGAATTAGGTTAATGGTTAACGAGGAAGCGGTTAGCTAAAAATTAATATGTTATGAACGATAGCTTCCGTTATTTTATTATATTCTATTCCCTGGTCGTAAATAGTTTTGGGATGAGTGAGAACTTTTTTTTATGGTATTAAGGAGTTCGCAGTTTAATTGCAGTTGTGGCACCACACTGTGAAGGTAAAGTTAGGGGCCGTGTTCCGGGTTTAAGTTCTTAGAGTTTGGATTTGCTTTGTCCACACGTGTTGAGCGTTTGTTTTTGTGTTGGGCCTGGTTACGGATAATATTACTTTGTTTTATGGCAAGGACGCCTTTGTTTTTCAGATGCTTTGTGCAATTGATGCAGTGTTATTTGTGTAGTTTAAGATTGTATATTTTTATAGTTTTATGCTTCTTTCTTTTACATAACGGTATGTATAATAGAGTGGAGAGATACAAAGTGAGTTATGTAGTGGTTTGTTAGGGACGGTGCTTTGTAATGGTTATTTCGTTAATTTTGTTTTTTAGCGGTAACCGGGCGTTTAAAAAGATGCACAGAATTTATACAGTCATATGCCTACCCCAAGGCCTGTTACTATTGTTTGAAGTGGGTAAGGGTCTGTTTTATGGTGTGCAGATGCTTGGTTTGGACGCACGTGTGACGCGGTTCGACCGAAGATTCCAGGGTTTCGAGGTTTTTGTTATGCTTTTTCCCGCACTATGAGATTTATTGTCAAAAGTCAATGTTTTTCTTTAGGGTTTGACCTTAATGGCTCTCGTATATCGTCGCGGAATCGTGGAAGCTGCCTAAGTTTGACGTTATGTACTTGTTAGGGTTCCGTAGCCGAATGGCAAAAAACGGAACCCTTATAGTTTCGTCAAGTCTGTCTGTCTGCCTGTCTGTCTGTCTGTCTGTCTGTCTGTCTGTCTGTCTGTCCGTCCGTATGTCACAGCCACTTTATTCTGAAACTATAAGCATCACATAGCTGAAACTTGGTAGGTAGGTGTATTTTGTTCACCGCTTTCTGATTCAGATACAAAAAGTAAGAAAAAATAATATTTAAGGGGGGGCTCCCATACATGAAACTAAAACCTAAAAATTTTTTTTTACTCAAACCTATGCGTGTGGGGTGTCTATGGATAGGTCTTTTAAAATGATGTTGAGGTTTCTAAAACTATTTTTTCTAAAAGTGTAAGGTTTGAGATATAGACGCTTCCAAAGTGGTAAAATGGGCGTCCCCCCCCCCTCTAACTTTTGAACTAAGAAAGTGAAAATTTTGAAAAAAATATATGATGTAGATCTCAACAAAAACTTGCAACGAAAATTGGTTTGAAGGAGATCGAACAAGTAGTTTTTGAGATATTGCACATTTTTATCAACCGCAAATATAACTTTGTCTTTCATACAAACACTATGAAAAACAAAGTTATTTTTGCTGTCGCAATATATTGTGATGTTTTCGTTAAGTGAAAGTAAGTGGACCCTGAATTCAGTTAAGGGTGGCACGGAACCCTCAGTGCGCGGGTCCGACACGCACTTAACCGGTTTTTTTTTTTATTTGGTTTCAATTTGGTTTACTAATTTATTTTCCTTATACCAACAGTAAATGATATACGTATTCAATGAAAGAATCTTATATACAATCATAAACACAAGAGTAAAATTATAGTATTAGAGATAATTGTAAAAAGTGACGTTTTTCCTTTTATTTTTTGGGATGTTTATACATATACCTTAAGGGCTAGGTGTTTATGTAGCGGTTTGGTGCACTAATAATTACGGATCTGCAGACCCTTTTTTAATCATTTGTGGGCGTGTTTAATATGATAGGGTTTGTGTTAGTTTTGGTAGTTACTACCGTATGTTTAAGCCTATTCTTTGTGTGTTTGAAGGTTTGGTTGTACTTTTGAATGGTTAAGAATGTATGACTTGTGTGTTAACGTTAAGTTTTCTGTAAGTAATGGGAACAGCCCGATGTAGGGTAGGTATCAGTTGTTTGAGATGTTGAGAACTTAGTCGATAATGTTGCGATATGGAAGGATCTCACCAAGTTTTTGAATCTTGATATAGCTTGGCTCTGCGCTGGGTTTGTTCTGAATTCGTAGTGCGGCGATTACTTGTGCTGGCTTTGCTGCTGATTTCGGCCTCAGACTGGGTACGGAGCTGGGTTTTATTGCGATCGCGCTGATGGACCTCACAGGACTTCGTAGTGTTGGTGGTGTTTGACCGCACGTCTACTACCTAGATACTGTTCTACGTTTAGTTACACTATATCACACTTCCAAGTTTAGTATATTTGCTGCGAGACTCGCACTGGAAACGGCAATCGAATCTCGAATCTATAACCTAGTAATTTATTTTGCGGATCACTGCGACACTGGCACTGGTTTAACCGTTTTTTACAGCCCGCACACTGAATTAAAAACACTGACACTCACACTTAACA
Organism: Pyrausta aurata; assembly: GCA_963584085.1. Lineage (NCBI taxonomy): Eukaryota > Metazoa > Arthropoda > Insecta > Lepidoptera > Crambidae > Pyrausta > Pyrausta aurata. The sequence goes on along the minus strand of OY757270.1, from coordinate 3,514,962 downwards.
ATGCTTACACACTTTTGGTGTGCACTTAATTAATATATTATAAAACTGAAATTACAGGCGCGCTTTTTGTGTATTTGATCTCGGCGGTGTTACCACTTTATAATGTAGAGAGGTTACACTTAATACGTAGTAAAATGCGAAACACTTAATTGAGGTTTAGTTAAGGAACGGTTTGGAGTAAGATGACTCTTGCGCGCGCGTCGGGTCGGATTTCGAGCAAAGATATAGTGGTAAATGTGTAAAAAACGGGAGAAAGAAGTCACTATTCCACGCGGACGAAGTCGCGGGCAAATGCTAGTGATTTAAATAAATGACTTTGCCTGTGTACGTCTCAGGTATGTTTACGAGTCTTTCTTTATACTTTATAGCGGTCGCGGAGAACTTTGTTCCGACAACGAATCGAATAAAGTAAAAAAAAAACATGATAATCGGTCTGCCCGATCTCGAGTTAAAGTCGTATCGCTAACACGACTTTGTCGCGAAGCTAAACGAGGCGCGATCTGTCACTGAGTAGCACAGCACGAAACCTTCGCCGCAACAGTTTATTAGATAAGAGCCATATAGCGCTTGGGTTGGCTTTTTCCCCATTAGAACTAGCGGCAGACGCTCCATCGGTCACACCTGCGCTAGTAGTAGTCACTTATACCCTTGGCTTATAATACCCCACTACAGCGCAGAATAATCTACCATCCGTAACTGAGCTATAAAACAAAGTACAGTATGTATCTCACTTGTCTGAACCGTGGCGCTAAGTCGAGCTTGTTGCCAACTAGTACTAGTGGTAATCTCTCCGTCGGCCGCGCCTGCGCTAGTAGTCGCCTATACTCCGCTGCGGCGCGAAACGAGCGGCGATCTGTCACTGAGTAACACAGCACGTAGTATCTGCGTCAGCCGCGCCTGCGCTAGTAGTAGTCACCTATACTCTGCTGCGGCGCAGAATAAGCTACAATCCGTAACTAAACTACGAAGCAAAGAACAGTATGTATCTTACTTCTGAACCGCGACGCGAAGTCGGGCTTGTTGCCCACCAACACAAGTGGTAATTTCTCCGTTAGTATGCCTGCGCTAGTAGTCGCTCCTATAATCTACTGCGGCGCAGAATAATCTACCATCCGTAACTAAGCTACGAAGCGAAGCACAGTATGTTTTTTTAAATTTATTTACCACATCTAAAAAGTTATGTATCTTACTTGTCTGAACCGTGGTGCTAAGTCGAGCTTGTTGCCAACTAGTACTAGTGGTAATCTCTCCGTCGGCCGCGCCTGCGCTAGTAATCGCCTATACTCCGCTGCGGCGCGAAACGAGCGGCGATCCGTCACCGAGTAACACAGCACGAAGCCTTCGCCGCAACGCATGTACTGTTCCCGCATGGCTGTGAACTCCACCTGAGCACATGGAAAGAACAAAGTTGATTAATATAGATAAACTATAATCTACTTTTTAATCAAAACAGGCCCCATTTTTGAATATTTACTGGGATAGCTTGGACAATACTTCAATTAATTTATTTCAAAAATGTAGATAATATCCAGGCCTAGAAGGGATTTTTTATATACAAATATTCTATATTGATTGTTGATTACGAAAAGACCCTTGCACATTATCATCACCCACTTAATTTTAATTAAATTTAATTTAATTAAGAACCATATCGCAATAATGTTGATCATGAATAAATTACATTTAAACACTTGTGGAGTGCGACAACACATTTGGTGCAGTAGTTAGCGCTCCTGCTCCACTACTGAACCAGTGGTCACGGATTTGAATCCAGCAAGGGGAAAATGTTTGTGTGATGAGCATGAACATTTGTTCTTAAGTCATGTATATATGTATTATATGTATTTAAGGGATACACTCCCGCCATAATCATTGTTTGGTGCATATTTATTTATTTATATTTACTTAGCCATGTCTAAAATTAAGGTTACTGACATGGTTAATTTTGCACTCATAATATTGCTAGCGATATTCAAATGAAAACTAACCTGGCCGGCTGTGTCCAGTATATCCAATAATGCAGGTTCCCCGTCAATAACAGCTTGTTGCTGATAAGAATCCTCTGCAAACAAAAACCATTCATTGAATGTAATGAAAATCTGTTTACACTTACTCATAAAAAGTTTGTTAGCGAAATATGTATTGTAAACTGTAGTATTTATTGCGTAAATACCAGTAGATAACATTTAAGTGCCTATGGGGCGGCTAGGATATATCCCAATTTATCATTAAAGTTTTAGTAACACATCACAACCAAAAGGTAGTGTAAATAATTGTATTTGCTTTTACTATCGAGGAATAATAGTAAACAACTATATTGGAAATATTACAAGTTCTATTATGAAACAGCTGCACAATCATACCTATAGTTGGGTCATGGTAATCCAAGAAGCTGTGACTGACGAACTGCAGCGTGACCGCGGACTTGCCGACGCCCCCGTCGCCCAGCACCACGATCTTGTAGACGCGGAGGCCGCGCGACGTGCCCGCAGCCTCGCCCGACATGCCGCCGCATGCCTGACCCCGAGGCTCCAACGCCGAGCCTAGTCCGCGCCCACCCTCACTCCCGACCCACCGCCATCGCCCCCCGCACACAACTAACACCACTTTGACTGATTTATTCAACACTTCCCACAAAATCGAACGCACATTTATTCACACATTATGATATATTACAACAACAAATAAATTTATCTTCAATAAAAAATCGACAGCTGATTGAAGGCGATTGACATTTTGATTATGTTATTTTGTTGTGTTGGCTAAGTGAAAGGAGTGTCAAGGTGCGTAGAATAATGACTTCATTCATTAAACATAAAAAAAATACAAGTTCTTAATAAACTTTCAAGCTTTTGAAGAAAAAGTGGAGAACCTAAAACAAAAGTTGATGAACAAACAGTACATTAATTAGTGGGCAGAAGGCTACGGTTGGAATGGTTGTGGTGGTTTAGATTTTTTTTGAGAGCTTTTAAAACTTTTTAGGTTAGATAAAAATTCATTTTGTGAACGCAATTTATCTTTTTGTGGTTGGTAGTTGGTAGCATTGTGCTTCAAACCTCTGTCAAAAAATATAACATTTTGGATCTTTGGAAAACATTGGTACTAAAATAAAAATAATAAAATAAATTTGTAAAAAGTATCAATTATGGCCCATATCCAGTTTGTGGATGAATTAGTACGTGAATATTTATTATATCGAGGCTTCAACTCGACCGTGAAGGCTTTTGATACTGATTTGAAGGCAGATAAAGACAAAGGATTCAGAGTGGATAAGATTATGGAGCAAATTTTGCATTATATCAATGTTTCTGATCTCAACGGGTTGAAGGAATACTGGTCCCATTTAGACAGCTTAGTTTTCTCGAAACTTGAAATACATGTACAACCTGGTATGTCTGTAAAACTTAAGACCGATTGAGTGTTAGTGAGGCTGTTTATCTACAAAATGTTTGCTTTTTTTTTTCAGCTGTTCGTAAATTAGAATACAGCCTCTACAAGTTATACCTGGTGGTAGCAGCTCAGAGCACAGGAGGAGTTCGGAACGAAAAAGTAGCAGAATTCCTTGCTAAAATGCTCCCAGAGCTACAAGGCCAGAATGAGTGGAAAGATTGGTACAGTTAGTATTATTTTCATCTATGCAATATAAATATGCTTGCAGATAGGTCAGTACTGGGCATCAAGCATTTTCAATTAAGATGAAATCAAATAGAAACAGGGAAAGCAAATAATAAACAATGATGATGAATTTAAACATGATTAAATGTTTAATTAAACTTATTATTTTTTCTGTTATTGGACTTGTTTATTTGAGGGCTGAGTTTAATCAATGGAGCATAGAACTCTACCATGAATCGTAAAAATAAACTAAAAAAAAAAAAACTAAACCTAAATAAACTAAAATAAACTATACCTTGTTATAAAATTATTAACCATAAACTATTTAGTATGGTGTAATAATAAAAAACTATTTTTTCAGTGCTGCCCTACATCCAAAAACCTGAAGAGAACCCCTCATTCAGTTTATACTTCACTAGAGCATGGCAGGACAGTGTGCTGGTCTCGCTACACAACCTGCTAGCAACGGTCTTCCAATGCATGCCACAGCCTACACTCACTAGTTACGAGAGTGATGCGGCCCTGGTGAAGAGGCTGCAGGATGAAGTCACTGCTCTTAGGGGCAAGGTAAATACTTGCCCTATATATAGAAAACTGCCATCTGATTATCTGAGCCATGTGTTGTACTATTGAGGTCACCGCCGCTTAACCACCTCAGAAGCCAAAATTGGTTGCACATCGTTTTTGTGCCGTTTATATCAGCAACTTGCGTTTAAAAGTGGTAAGGCGGCAGAGACCATACACTAACTTGTGTGCTGGTAGAGACTAAGTTTAATAAGCTCTCTGATTCTTAAATCATTCATTATACAATACAACCTGTAAAGTAAACCTTTAAAATGCCAACATAGTTATCTAAATAGCACTGCTAAATATACAAAATGCCGCTAACGCGCCGCGCCACGCTTCTCTCTACTCTGAGCACATGTTATGACGAGTAAAACCACTGCGCCTCGCCGGCAGTTGAGGTATCTCGCGCCTAACCACTTTTCAACGAAAAACGCTTGCACACGCGACACAAAAACGAGCGTCACTTCAAAAAAAAGACGCGTTAAGGAGTTTCCCTCGCGGATGTGTTTATCATTTATCGAGATTATTTTGTCACTCTTTAGTTTACGCGGCAGCCAGTGGCCTATCGATCCGTGTGGCTTTAAGACGAGAGACTGTACATTAGCACTAACATAACACTCCATATGCAGTTTTATAACTTTGAATTTAGTTGTAAGTCCCAAACAGCATATCTATCTTTTTATATCTTATCCTCTTTGTTATTGGTTTAGAATATAATATTTTTTTTAACACTCAGTGTCATATTTTATTCTCAAAAGATGAAATAAGAAACCAAAAATTGCGCACGGGCGGCACCCGAACCAGCATCTTTCTGGCTAACCGGGCCAACTGCTCTTCCAATTGAGCTACCGTGCCGTCGGTCCGGCCGCGCGAAATTCTTTGTCTCTTATAGTGACGTATCCATAAGAGACCAAGAATTTCGCGTGACTCTTTCTTATTTTTATAATAAGTTTTTATTTGACCCTTCTCACTTTTGCTCTCCACAGCAAGCGCAACAACAAGCAGCCGAGAAGACATCCCCCATAGGCCACCAGTCTCGCCTAGCACAATACTCCGAGCGCCTCAGCGGCCCCCTGCCCCTCGTCGACGACTTCTGCGCGGTCCCTTCGGAGCACCTCGACAGCGGCGCGAGAGAGGCCAAGGGACTACGCGGCCTTCTTAGACAAATGGGTGGCAGCCCTGTTATGGGACGCAAGACGGGACGGTCGCAGAGCCAGAACTAACGTTAGAAGGAATATTAATGTAGAAATAACGGTCTCGGGTCTCGGTTTTGTGGTACCACGGTTGTTTGTTTCTGATTTACATTACACAAATGCTTTATCTACTTACTTTGAGATCAGAGCAATGAATGTGATTGGTGTCCAATGTTTAATTGACAGTGAACGCCTACAGGCGTGAAAACAATAAAACATCTATTGTGTCTCGAATAGTGTCCCGGAACGTGTTAAGGTGATATGCTGTCTTATTTATAGCTCGGTTGTCTCTCGTCGACGACTGCTGCGCGGTCCCTCCCTTCGCACCTCGACAGCGGCGCGAAAGAGGCCAAGGGACTGCGCGGCCTTCTTAGACTAATGGGTGGTAGCCCTGTTATGGGACGCAAGACGGGACGGTCTCAGGAGCCAGAACTAAAGCAGGAACAAAATAACAGAAAAAATATGGACTAGTTTTGTAATTTTAACAACACAAAAGATTTAACGCCTGATTTGGAACATAGATGCACTCAATAGTTATAATAAGAGTGTTGCTGTAAATAAATACCTATCCGTCAAGCTTATGCTACGTTAGTAAATCGAATGGCGCATTACAGTAAAATCGCGTCCTAAAAATACTTTAGTTTAAGTATTAATTTATAATCTGAGATTAATTTAATTTTGTATATACATTCCTATAGTAAATTATGCTTAATATTTGTGTATTTTAAGTAAATTGTGATAATAAATTGAGTATTAATTCATTTAAAATGTGTTTTCCTCAGTTCATTGTAACTTTAATCCTGTTGTATTAAATTAATAAGGTAGAAGCATAAAAAAGATTGAGATCGAAGTTTAAGTGAGAGTTTTTTTATTGCTTGTTTGGAATGCTATCCATATTATTGTACAACAGTGGACCGTATTTCGGCGCCGATTCTGGCGACACATCCGGAAATTAATTTAATAATACGCAGTTTGATATATTGATTGAACTGCAAGCAAGACTCAACTTTTGCTACGTGGTGGTGCACAAAGATGATGTACTCGTACGTAGCGAATAGCGATAGCGCAAAAAAAACTCATAAGACAATAGAGTTTTAGCCGGCCTATAAAAAAAATAAAGTGATTGATTGACATTGTCATTCATCCATCATTTCTCAACCATCGTCATGTAAATTACATCATCTTGGATGTAAACACACAAAAAGTGGACGTATTTCGGCAATTTTCTAAATTCTCGTTGATTCAAATCCGACAAGATGAGTCACGCGTACATAGCTGATGCCATGAACAGGTCCAACCGGCGGATCATGCGCTGGTACCAGAACAACCTCATACCCGTGCTGCAAGATGCTAAGGAGCGCCATGTCCGGGAGATAGATGCGTCTATAAACATAGCAAAGGAACTCATGCGGGTAGGCCGACATTTGAATATTAACTCGGCGCCTATGTGCAATCTTTGTTGGGTCCGTGTTGATCGGGGCTAAAAGTTCGAGGTATGAACTTTTTGACAAAAAGGCAGTATCGAGTACACGGAGCATTTACTTAAGAGGTTCGACTTCTGATCGTATGTGTATGTAAGGGTGGGGGGAGATAAACTTTTAACTAAAATTTATCGAAACTGCGGCAACCTAAAATTACGTTGTAGTATCTCTCGATTTTGCCTTACTGGCAAACCAAACTCTCATTTCAGCCAAACTGTCTAGTTATCTGGCTAAAGAGTTGCAGACTGCAGTGTAGGGAAAAAACAACCTAATGTATACCATTTATGGTTGATGATAAGGCTTATTTAGAGACAAAATGTACCTACATTAGTACATACAAACGACCTCGTTTAGATAGAACCTTTTCGTATTTAGAAAGAACATAAGTTCCCATGATACTTTTGTCATTTGCCTTGCCTTTTAAAATGGCGTTTAAATTAGGTACTGGATGAGAAAGTACCTCAACCAGTGGAGGTGCCGCTTCACAAGCTAGTGCCCTATACGAAGGACGACCTGATGAAGCCGATAGAGCCGGAGGTCGAAGCGATTCTGTTCGGTGGCACGGAGAAGGGCGCTGTCAAGAGATACCTGAAGGAGAGGAACAAGAAGTCGCCGGAGGATAAGTTAGTACAGCTTTTTAATTAGTGATAGAGTATTGATAGACATGTTTACGTATAAGGCACATATTAATAAGTCAGGTACAGAAGCGTAGCGTGCTTTGGCGGGGCCCTGTATAAAAATTTGTTTTGGGGCCCTCAGGAAGGGTAAAGATTTCTCACAAAAGAAAAAAAAAACGTTTGCATAAAATTGAAAGAAATATTTATTCATTATTGTCACTTTTTCTAAAATTTAGACACTTTCTAAGATTTTGACTTTTTTATAACCTTTCCTGTTTACTTTTTCTTTTCGTAGCTCCGCTGGGATAACCTCTTTTCCTTCCACTCATTGTTTTTAACAAATCGCTACTAATATGTACTACGAAACCAGAAGAACAATTGTTTGTATTGTATTACAATGTAATGCACAATTAAATAAAACGCATCAATAAACACTGTTCTCCACTCCATGGTTTATCATCGTATCGTATGTACATCGATTATTGTGGGATTCCCCCGTTGAAGTAAATGACTTAAACGGGGAAATCCCGCAGCCCGCGATAACTGATGTAGGGCGTTGCCAACTTTTGAACGCACGCTTTACGCGGGAAAAAAAGAAATCGCTTTTTGTGACTTTTGTCATTTCTGAAAAAAAAATTTGGGTGAAAAGCTTTTAATAATTTTTGCTTACGCACGTTGGAGGCCCCCGTGGCGCGGGGGCCCCGTATAATTGATACGGCAGATACGGCGGTAGCTACGCCCCTGGTCAGGTATCAAACGACAGCCGGGCGCCGCATAACAATGGGATTTCTATTGTGCGTTTACACATACTTGACGAGTTAAGCCATATACTCGCGACTCCACGAATGTCATCATAAATTATATCAGTGTTATATTTTAGGAACGATCAGTAAATTCTCAAAGATGTATCAATCGCATCCTTATCGGTTTAGCTGTTTTAGACAGACACAGGTTCACCGACTCACACACCACGCAGCATAGCGGTAAAATTTGTTTTGTTTTGCATTTAGGGTTAACAAGTACTTTGTTAAATATTGTTTGAAACTTTCACGGTCACTAACGTAATAGTTCGATACCTACGAAATTGCTACCATGTATGTACGGACAACAGCACGTCTAGGTAAACACTGCGGCATCTTATGCAGTTGTAATAAGGACTAGATTGCAACAAAAGTGGGCAATCTGATGTGCTGGCGACTGTACCATGCTCATACATAAATAATATGGTACATGGCTAACTATTCTAACAAAGTACTTGTTTACACATGAAATTCATATAAATAAGAGATATGCACATCATAACTAGATAATAAAAAAAGATAATATGAAACTTGTACCTTTACATCACATGAATTGCTGTGACGCGACATTGTAGGTAACTGGTGCAACATAATTATAATTTGATGAAGTGTCACCATATACAGGGTGTTATTGCAAGGGGGTGCCAAATTTTTGGAGGTGAATGAGACCGTCAATATGAACAACTTCTACTATGGGGTCATGGTCAAAAGCTTAAATAAAATTTCAGGTTCCCCATACAAAATCAGTCACCTACATTGACAATAATGTATGGAGAGGCAGAAAATAAAATGAATAATTGAACGATGGTCCCATCGTAAAAGTTGTTCATATTGATGGTCCCTTTCACCTCCAAAAATTTGGCACCCCCTTGCAATAACACCCTGTATATCACCACCTCATTTCAGGTTCTACTTCCGCATCGTAACTAGCTGGGACTACGGCTGGCAACAGAAGCAGTCGCGTATGCGAGCGCGCGACGTGAACCGCGGCCGCTGCGCCATACTGCGCGACACGTTCTACAGAAAGAACAACCTGGGGCCCGACCCGAGGCACTATTCACAGCCCGCGGGAGGCGAGATCTCTATCTGCAGCGAATACTCTTGCGACGCTACGTAAAAAGATAATGGAGAGCAACATAAAAAATAAAAAAGACGTATGACTATTGATGTCAGGTATGATACAACTAATATGCCCACGCAGGCGCGGTCTGCAGATATTTCAACGAGAGAAAAGAGACGTAAACTGTCTCGTCTGATGTATACTGTAACTAACTAATTGACAACTACCCACACAAACAAAATAAAATGATTTAACAGATTTAACATCAACAACCTATCATTCAGATATAAGAAAAACAACTATGAATTTTGTAAGTTTTCTGTGCATCGAAATGAAAGTTATACACATTAGCATTTAAATGAAAGTCATTTCTATAGCAAAAAACATATATTTTATAATTTTATTATTTACAATAATTCAACTTTTATTTACATATTAACAACAGCAAGTGTACCCCTATCCGTAAGGCCACATCTAACTGTTTATTTTATGGGAATTATTAAAAATAAAAATGTATACAGAACTATTACCATTTTAATTTATCGCTGCGCGTGAGTGGCGCGGCAACCGGTGCCGCGGCGGACGGTCGCGGGTTCGAGGAAGCGGCCGTCCTAAACTACTATATAAAAATAATATGAACATGGAAAGTTGTAACAATCGTTGAGACTAAAATTAACTCGATCCATCCGCCGAGACACCAACTCGAACGCGATCGGTTTCGGTACTCAAATGCTACATTAAAATTAATTAACCAGCAAATCGTCAACAACATTCGCTCTCCCTAACAAGATACTACGAAATAATTTTTAATAATAAAAATTAATAAATATGAGACGTTTTTGTTCTTTCTCAAGTTCTTATTTGACACATTATGTACAATTATTTATCATCAGTCCATACATTTCTGTGAAACCATTACTAGTCGAAATTCGTCTACATTAAATTTTATTGTGCAAAATAAGACATTATTATGCTCTCTCTCCTTTGGCGTCATGTCTTACTTTACGATATCGATAAGCGAGTTACAGTACAATTATCATACATACAATCACGTCACCGCTTATTTGCATTGATAGGAAGGCATATTTCTTATACATATACCTATATGTAGACAATATTACATGAACCTACTTCATTGCCATAAAAAAAACATCAACATAAGTCTTGAGAACATTTTAAGAGTAAGGATGGATAGATTAAATATAAAATTAAAAGTGAATAAAGAATTCGAATATGATTTAACTAACGTGTATCTTTTAAAATTAAACCTTCGCTAATGAATTACAATAAATATTACAAAATACTAGATTTTTTAGCATAACAGTGACACAAGTTACACTAAAGTAGCATAAATATGCCGATATTGCTCTGATAATGTGATGATGATTGATCATATGAGATCTTTTATAAAACCGGATGATTACTTTCTAACAGCAAATTCTAAGACACACTGTACAGGCAAATAATCATCTAAAATAAATCATTCTACAAAAAGATATGATAAAAAATGCCAAGACCATGTACGTACAGTCTCTAGAAAATAGTTTAAAATACATGATGTGATTTATTATTAATAGGCAATCGAGTTTTCTAGTTTCAAAATTTAGTGTGCAAGGCTAGAACCCAGTAAATAAAACTGAATCTGTCATTATAAATAACATCTGCAATCAGAGGGCCCAGCTAGTACGAGGTAACGGATAACGGACCTACCTCATCTTTATCTTTTCCACACAAAATGCAATCGAACGTGTGAACTAAATAACTGGTACTAGGCCTTAGGGGGAATCAGCTGATTGACTGACAGCTATTTGATAGATAATCGGACATTGTGTAATATTGCTTATAAAACTTGAGAACGGATGAACCGATTTAGATGATTTTGGTCTTGAAATAAACCTTCCAAGGAAGCTTTAAACGGTTCAAAATATAGGAAACGGGGACGAAGCTGCCGAGGGCAACGAAACGAAGTTCGCCGGGATCGCTAGTTCTGAATACTTGTAACCTTTTTTACCATACATTTATTCAAAGAAAATAATTCCCACAAAAAATTATAAGATTTTCATATGATATTTTAATAATCATGATGTATTTACATAGTGTTGGCATTTTCCCCATCAAACAAAACCATGTCCTTTGCTGCAAAACGTTGCATTTTTGTCAGGAATAAAAAAAGCTGTTTTTAATGCTATACATATTCATCAAACATTTTCAGTAGCAACATAATAATTGCGAAATGATCCTAATCCAGGACGTCTACTCCCGATGTCCGTATCTCGTAGTTACGGCTGTATTTACGGGCATTTCGTACTCCCTAACAAGTTACGATCGTAAGTACTATCGTAGAACGAATGAGAACAAGAAGTGAAAGTTTGCCTTACTCTTTAAGCGATTTATTCCGTTCGTAATAATCAATTTGACACGTGTTTCGACGGAGAGATATGTCATTTTATCCGTAAACAAAATTGGTCTCGTTACAACTTACGATGGCTTCAATTTGGGTATTGTTTGAAGAAAATGCAGAAGAAAACGAGAGCAGCCGTCGCCGTCAGTATATGCGACAGCAATTTAATGTAGTGAGTTTGCCGGACACCGAATTTCTGCTATATTATAGGGTCACTCGGACTCTTTTTGAGAGCCTATGTGAGGATATAATATCATTCCGTTAATGCCACATCCTTTCGTCGAAGTGGAATTGACCCGAAGTTGAAGGTAAGTAATCTTTGGTCTCAAAGTAACTTGTTGTATATCATTGAATTGTATCCCGATCCTTCCTTTTAATTTTTGATGATATGTTTACTTACAGGTCCTCACTGCTTTAAATTTTTATGCCCGAGGTAGTTACCAAGGTGCAGTGGGCCTTAGCAGCGACGTGCCCATGGCACATCAAACTGTGTCCCGATGCATACGCGAGGTCACAAATGCTTTAAATAGTCCCTGCATCTTCGATCCCCGAAAGGAACGTTTTGAAAAGACTTTATTTTAAATAAAACTTTATTTCCCACTTTGTTTTCATTGTTTTATTTAAAAACCTCCAATGCATAATAGTGAAACATGCCAATGTTGCTTTATTTAAATGTATAGGTATTGAATATCTAAAATTATAACCATCTCAACAGCTACTGCCCCCAGTATTGAAGGACTCGGTGAGGTTGCTGTTACTTCTGGAATCTGTAAGTTACAAAAAACCATTAACTAACATAACGAAAAGTGTATGAAAACTTTACCTTAAACTTACTATAAAATTAAGTTACCGAGGGGAAAGCCGGCACTCTGGCACTTGTTTGCGGCTCGCCGAATCCATCTCCCGTTATGGACAGCACCTGCAGGGCTACTTGGGAGAGATCCGGCGCATTAGAGGGGCCACCACCAGTGGCTGAGGCCGACTTTCTGGCGGCAGCGGCAAGCCTTTTCGTGGCGTATTTTTTATCAGCCCAAACCTTAAAATATAAATAACAAATAATTACCGTCGTTAGTAAACAGAAAGTATTTTTTTAACATTACTACTTTAGGTTTTACAAGTAAATTAAATCTATTCACGTAATAAACTTACCCTTTGCCACTGATCCACGGATTTGAGAGACCCTCCCATAGCGTTAAAAGACTCTCGGTGAGTGTCTCCCACAGCCGCTTTGCCCTCTGCCTTCCATCGGCTCCCCTGAGCAGCCCACGGGCCAATTCAGGGTGGCCCTCCATGAAATTAAGGAGGGCCTCAATCTGAGCGGCCGTGGCCGATGGTGTATGGGGAGCCATCAGCACTGATCATGTAATCTTGCCATCAGTTTATTTTACAAAATAAAAAGATTATTTGAATTTCGCGGAAAACGTTTTAACGTCAAATGTCAAACTTTGAATTAAATCTTTGACAGTCAAATTTTTTAAACACATAAAACAAAGGTTTAGAAAATAGTATTCAAGCACGGACATATTATGAGGTAGACTAAAACCATATCAATAAATATTAAATTAAATTTATTGTACGAAATATGATACTTTAGAACAGTAATGTTGATTTCTTGTTTTAAATAGGAATTATTTAGCTCAAATTACATTGTTAAATAACAAATTCTAAAAACCGTAAAATATCATGCATGTCCATATCCTATCACATCCCTAGCAACAAAATTCATTCGTTCCTAAAGTCTTCCGTGTATTTATCTATGACATCGTAGGAACCATAGAAAGTAGTATAGTATAGAATGACAAACGCGGATTTTCAGCGTAACCAAAAAGTTACTTTACATGTGTGCGTTCAATAGTGATGTGTATCTTATGGTGGTCCAAGTTTTATCGACGAGGTTAAGATAAATCATGTAAATTGAAACAAAAATAATAAAATTAATGCACTTTTAATTACATAATACTTTCTATTTGATAAACAAGACAACCTCATTTTTGTTAAATTACATATTTATTTATTTATGTATGAAGACATTCTAGAAACACTTATACACGTTCCAACATAGACCTTACCACAGCACAGCTTCGGGCCAGTTGTGTGGGCCAGTGCTGAGAAGAAGCTGTGCAAGAATTACGGTTACCTAAAAAAATCAGTCAAAAAATTTATCGATACTGATGACGTCATCATTTAGTCAAGCCCTAGTGTAAAGAAACGGTTTCTTATTTTACTGAAAATACCTGAATTAACCTATTGGAAACTTTGATATATGGCTGCAAATCACAAAGGAAGTTCTAAATTTACTGTAAAATTTGGCATCGGAGTCGATTTCACTCACAAATTTTATAAAATTTGGATTTCAATTTTTTATCAATGATTCATATTTACTGGTGGAAAGTATGATTTTCGGGATTGTATCCTCGGCGCACTTCACAGTTGCTGAAAGCACAAGTCATTTCATCTGAAATTGTTATACAAAACTTAAATTATAATTATATCCATTCATAATTTTTCAAAAATTCCAACGACGGAAACTTGACGTATCCACTAAATCCATTATTTCTTAGAAAACGGTCTCGCTGTCATAAGGTCTTTCGCTGTCAAATCCTATAGAATTTCACTAAGTAGCACGCTCTTTTTAAAGCGAAGATTTTTTCTTTCTCTATGGTAGGAACGGACCACGTTCGTAAATGTTAGGGAGTAGCATTTGGTCCGTTATTACGGAGCACCTACGATCGATATCGTAACTTCGATTACGGACATCGGGAGTAGACGCCCAGACACGCAAGTCTGATATGAATTTATTGTCATAATAACATTCATTACAATCAACTAAATCGATACATGGAAATTGGAGCAGAGATAGGTATACTTCGGTGATCTATTCACATCTCATCGAAAATTACACACCAAATCAGCAGGTGGGTCCCAATGATTCTATTCATTAGAAACAATCTAGCTACAACTTTTACATGGAAACCGAATGTTTTAGGTGAAGAATTCATGGGGCGATTTCTATTCACAATCACAGTTGGTAAACTATCGCGCTGTTTCCGATAGATGAAAACTTCTATCTACATTATTGCGTACGACTTTTGCGGTCCCACGACTGCCAATATGAAATCGCGCCGCTTGTTCTTAGCCAATTCAATAATTTAAAATACTTTTATGTAGGAATCGCCTTAAAAATGCTACAAAATCTAACCGTAACATTACCGATACGCTCACTCACAGAGGCGCGATCAAAGTTTCAGTCACACACAAACTAATTTACTGTTTCCGAATTCAGATCATGATACACAACAGTCTACGGTCGGAGCAACACTGCGTAAGTCAGTGAGTCGCGGCGGAAATATCACTTGTGTGGTAATGTCTTTTAGTTAGGCCAAAAGCATTGTACTTGTGCGCCGGTGAGGACGACCGCCGGTTTAGATATTGGATTTTAGCAGATAGATAATATTTTTGCCCAGTGTTTCGTAGTTAGTCTCTCGATCGCTATTCTCAGCGTTAGCTCACAAGCTGACGCTGAAT
>OY757270.1:3440361-3499503 GCA_963584085.1 Pyrausta aurata | reverse complement strand
TCATCGTGTACATCCGGGCGGCTGAGCCAGACGTCTAGAGAGATCTCACCTATCTAGGCTGACAACGAATCGTAGGTGACGCTGGTATATCCAGGTTTCATCGTAGGTGACGCAATAGTTTTCTTGTAAAATCAAAAAAACTTGGCTCAGACAGCCAGAATTTCACATTTTCTGACACTCTGGATCTCAGCTCACAGAGGGTTTCAGGGCGCTGTTTCTTATAAAAAGGAATGTGACGCGTAGGTGACGGCCATCTGAAGTAGTTTCATCCATTTTAATCCAATACTTTTCGAGAAATCATGATAAACGTATGGCTCAGACAGCCGGACATCCGGTCGTCTGAGCCAACTTGTTTTTCTCTATATTTCACGAAATACTATGCTGCGGACAAATTTTTTAACGACATACTGATGTGACGACGTTAGTGACAGCTCTCGACCAGATTTGAACCTTCGTGACGCACGCGTTTAGGAGCTATTGAGAAAAAACTGCTGGCTCAGACAGCCGGATGCTGGCTGTCTGAGCCACCCAGTTCTACCACTTCCAAGTGTTCTACGAAGCTGGAAACTCATCTAATCTGATGTGACGCGGACTCTGCGTAAGTATAATCGTAAGTGACAGCTCTATATGCCGGCAATCAAAAGTTATAAGCAATTCAATTGTTTTCCATACATTGATGCATTTGGGTGACCACACTTCGCACTTTTTATGGGAATGAAAATACAATATAGTAGAAAATTTAAGCAAAAGCCCCCATTTCAAGACAGATTCTTTCTCCTGCGTTTTAGATATGTAAATAAGTAGTTAATAACTTCGCCGATGAAGGAAAATTTGGTAATTATTTATGATCTCAGGTATGACGTACTCTTTATTTGAAATTAACCACTAGTTTCAGTTAGGTACTACAGTTTAAGAGTATTTCAGTAAGGAACTTCATACTTACTCAATCCTCATCTCGTCTCATGTGAATACGGTACGGCCCACTTGGGACAAGATGCAAAAAATCAAAATTATTACTAACTTCATTCTGCAAGTCATCTCCTGTTATAATGGCTGGAAAATAAAGTCATTTATCAACTCGTCCCACCATGCCTTCAATTTATATGGGACGAAATGCAGAAATCAAAGAATTCATTTATTTCAGCAATTCGTCTTTCCTCAGTAAATCTTAAACTTACACAACGATTAAAATGAGTCATTTTTAAGAATTTCTGATATAAAGAAGACGGACTTACTTAAACGGGCTCATAATATTTTGTACACGATTTAAAAAATTAGGAATATCTTATCAACTTTGGGAAAATACGTTTAATTTAGTTTAAACCACCTCTCAATTTGACTTAAAGTTGACTATACCCAATACCCGGGCGCGCTATGTGAAGACGCGAAAAGATCCGAATTAGAATCTTTTACCCCCAGTCGGCGAAAAGCGATACAACGAGTGTGACGTCTCAGTTCGTGATTGTGAATTGGTTTGAATCTCCTTTATATCAGAAAAAAACTAGCTTTTGCCCGCGACTTCGTCCGCGTGGAATAGTGACTTCTTTCTCCCGTTTTTTACACATTTACCACTATATCTTTGCTCCTATTGGTCGTAGCGTGATTTTATATAGCCTATAGCCTTCCTCGATAACTGGACTATCCAACACAAAAAGAATTATTCAATTCGAACCAGTAGTTTCGGAGATTAGCGCGTTCAAACAAACTCTTCAGCTTTATAATATTATTAGTATAGATTCCTAAAAATGCCTCATTTCAAACGTTGTGAAAGTTTAGGATTTACTGAGGAAAGACGAATTGCTGAAAGAAATTAATTGTTTTAGAGAATAGCCTACAAAAACAAAGTTCATTCAACTTAATGGCACTAAGAATCAGCATCTGCAGTCCTACCTAAATTTAGGCATCCTTTCCCTTTCTAGTAGTGGGCATGGACCCTATTATAAATAATGCTCTTTTTAGACACTTGACAAGTGTGGTATCACATTTTTTTATTTTCTTGCACTTTATCGAATAAGACAATGCCCATTCATTAGGTAGTTTGTAAGTAAGATATGTAAGGTTTTGTAGAAAAAGCTAAGAACCAATATAAAAGCTGCACCTTTATTACACTAGGCAAGTGAAGTATCATTTTCAATTTAATTACAGATACCTATACCTATACATGTTTTACCTATTATGCGAGATACATAGTTTTTTTGAAAAGAGTTCCTTATCATTTTCAATACATTTTCTTACGCTTTATCAAATGAAACCATCATACCCTTGATTATATAGGATCTATATTTTGACAGATACGAAGAAATTTCAGCGTGGCGGCGCGAGAGATTGTTGGCAAGTACGTAAGTTGCCAAAAGCCCTGTATATTTCCCAAAATATTAATCCTATGAGTAAGAGCATAGTTTTATATGATTAAGCATTGCCGCCAAAAAAATACTTTACTCTTGAGCTACTAGTCTAATAAAATATTAAGTCAAAGAAAACAACTTTTTAGATCATATCCTTAAAATTTATTCATCAATTGTGAGTGCACCACTGTTGATGTCATTGATGAGGTCATGAGGGGGCCTGCCTTCGACTGTGCATCCGACCGACTGCGCCGTGCCAAGGATCTCCTTCACTGTGCCTGACAGTTCACGGGCCATCGACCTAGGCCTCATGATTTTGGCAATACCAATGACATCCTCAAGAGTGATGTTGCCATTGTGTTTGACTGAAAAGAGAAAAGATTTCATAAAATATCTTAAGACAAATTTTTGTTTTGAGTGTCCACAATTGTTCTGTAAGTGAGTAGCAGATAGTCTACAATATCACTGAAATAGTTTAAACAATTTATTATCCAAACAATGCCTGCTTTAAAATTTTATAACATTTTGCACAGTAATCAGTCAGGTATCAAACGACTCCAGGGAGTCGCATAACAATGGAATTTCTATTGTGTCTCGCTCACGCATACTTGACGAGTTAATGAGAAAAAAAAATAGAAAAGGAATCAATAACTCGATTTAGTTTTGAGATAACTTGGATGCACTTGGAGTAACTTCTTTAGAGGAATTTTCTGGTCATTTCTAAAGTAATTCGAAAAATGAGGAAACTTACCATTCTTTTGCTTCTTGCGGTCACGTGGTGGCTCCTTGAGAGCTCTGATGACGAGGGCAGCAGCAGAGGGTACAACTGAGATCTGCGCCTGTCTGTTTTGTACAATCAGCTGTACAGTGATCTTCAGACCTTTCCAGTCCCCGGTCGCTTTAGCAATGTCATCACCCACCTTTTTGGGAGACTACAGCAAAAACAGATTAGCACAGTTTTTTAAGACATCTCACGTGTTTACTTACTTTTGCATCAACTTAATGGAAAGATGATGAGAAGCATGAGAATGAACATCCTTTACTACTTTCAAAAAATCCTTCCTTATAAAAATTTTACTAATAGGTTGAGAAGAGATATTTAGTATTGGAAAATTTCACATCTGTAGGCACATGAGCATTGATAAATAATTGTAAAGGGTTTCCATTCCACTATGTATGTCTATGTACAATCATTATAACCTAGAAAACTTGGCAGTCACATGGCCTGGTCCGCGACTCCTTATTGGACATTCGGAGTAGCCGCGACAGGGAAAGGATCCTGAGTCGCGGGTTCCTTCCATCCGCCACCCGGAAGGACGCGCCTGGTAGGGAGGCACCCCCCAAGATCATTCAATCATCTTGGAGGCAATCAAGATATTACATGTTCTTTACAAATCGAGTTTTACAACTGATAACTGATATATATAGTGAAATTGTCAAATAGTCCAAATCTTGATTGCCGTAATAGTGTACTAAAAACATATGCATTAGTGCACTTTATTTCGAAACATTCGACTGCCAAGCAAATTGGAGGTTAGAATAATCAGAACAGAATTGAGTGCTTACCAGACCAAGGGGACCGATTTTAGGAGCCAAGGATGATGTGGCACCAACTTCTCCACCAACACATCTCAAGTTAACTGCAAAGAATCGACCACATAGATGTAAAAATCACTTTATAACACGAACTCACATATCACTCATTTTTACACTTTCAATCAAACTTACCGATTTTAATTTCGTTAGGATCGAACTTAGGCGGCATTGTAGCGATTTATTTTTGTATTAAACAAGTGTTAAATAGTAAATTTACACCGATTAATACGGATTACAAGCGAGCTGCGCTCAAACCGTTCTGCAAACGTCGCTAGCTCGCCGGAAAAAGACCTTGTCGTGCTGTCTGTCAATCTGACATTTCTCTAGTTAAATAGTGATGGAAAGAAATATTACCAACTTCTATTCAATTGGTAGAATGATGAATACTATTTTAGACGATATTTTTTGAGTTCAATAAAAACTCTGTGCCAAGCTATTGTAAAAAAATAATGATGTGTGCTGCTAAAGCTGCTAGCTAGAGAGTTACTGTAAGGTGTTTTGGATAAAAAATGAAAATGATCGTTCGCTTAATCAATTGGTCGTTTGTATTTTGTTTGTTTGATCATCGTGTGTTGACAGCACTAGCCTGCCCGGTTACCAAAGACAATAAAATAACAAAGGTTTACAAATTTTAAAAAAATAATAAGGAAACTGCCAGCGTTGACAGATCGTACTAAATAGTACGTTTTGGTATAGTATTTGAGGTCTCTTCGTACCAAAAACGTACCACGACTGAAACCGTACCTTTTCCGTACTATTTCATCATCATTCTCTTGCCCTGTTGTTCCCAGTTATCTGGGGTCGGCGCAGTATGTTTTGCGCTTCCACACTATTCTATCACTCGTCACTGAATCATCCACTCCTTTCACACTCATATCATTTTTAACACAGTCCATCCATCTCTTCTTTGGTCGGCCTCTTCCCTTCCAGCCATCCACATTCATACTCAACACTCTTTTAGTTACATGACTTTCTTCCCTCCTCATTACATGACCGTACCAAGACAGACGATGACCCACCATCTTCTCAGTTACCGGTGCCACTTTCAGACTTCCTCGTATATACTCATTCCTTATCTTGTCCATTCTTGTAACACCACACATCCATCTTAACATTCTCATCTCTGTTACATGCATTCGCTACTATTTGTAAACTAAAAACTTTATTTTAGAGTTTTGGGTTAATTCGTTATTCTAATGCGAAAAATAACAAAAAATAATCTAAATATTTCACTCGCTTCGCCCGCGTACTGAATAGATGTGTAGTTGTAGTAAAATAACAGTTGTAGTAATACATTGTGTATTACAACTTTTGATTTGAGATGCAGTCATCCCTAAATTTAATGATCCTTTGAGAGCTTAAAATCACAATGAGCTCGTGTATTAACAATCACATTGATGTCCGTTAGAAGAACTACATATTTTAATGTAACTATGCAAGTGATCATTTAAGTTTTTTACGCATTCTCTAAAAAAATCAAATAAGAATTTGTGATGTTTGAGAGCTTTTTTTGATGTCCGTGTCCTTTTAGGCTAAAAATTTCGCGCATTGCTTTTAAATATCACTTTTTCTTTGCTCGCTTCGATTGTGAATGCACTTACTTAAAATCACTCAAGAAGACGTAATTCAAGGCATGCCATCACGACGTTTAAGCTTTGAGTATATAGCGTTTAGGTCATGAACCCCTCCCCCCCTTGCCTTCGGCTAAAAATATGAAGTCAATTTTCACACTATTTTGCCTACCAACCAAACCAAGCCGTAATTTCCTGGCAGTCCGGACTGGCAACCCTGAAACTGACTGACAGACAGCTCGCTGTTCTGATTGTGAGTAATTTTGACATTGTGAGTTTTGTGAGAAAAAGTGTATTCTGCTCTGCTTACTTACTTTGTAATTTTGCTCTCAGTTTTGTGTTATGTTCAGTGTTTCTGGATAGTCTAATTTATTTTCAATAACTTATCAACTATTCGGATCATGGCTAATGACGAAGTTATTTTAAAACAGTACCTATCAAAGTATAAACACAAAGATTACACCTCACGAGAGGTGATTAATTTGATACAACTGTACAAAAGTCTAACTTATCGCTTGGAAGCCTTCGTTTTTAATAATGGCACGAGAAAAGACTTATTAAACCTCGAAGGCACTATTCCCGTGAATTACAAGGGCGCATATTACAATATTCCAATTTGTATCTGGCTAATGGACACACACCCTCAGAATGCACCTTTGTGTTTCGTGAAACCAACTTCTGATATGTCGATCAAAGTCTCTAAATACGTGGACAGTAACGGAAAGGTGTATCTACCGTATCTGCATGAATGGAGTTCAAATGGCTCAACACTGCAGAATCTCATTCTCTGTATGATCACTGCCTTCGGTGAATTACCGCCTGTATATTCGAAACCCCGTACGGAGACGAGACCGCCGTATCCTGTAAACTCGTTCATGCCGCAGCCTGGCTATCCTTATCCACAGCAAGTTGCTTCTCAACCTGGTTATCCAACTGTAACTCCATATCCTACAACGTCAAATCTGCCCTATCCAAATTTTGGATCTCCTTACCCAGGACCTGTGAACACCAATGGTACACCATACCCCCCTGCAGCTACCTCCACCCCCTATCCAGCTGCCAGTAGCTATGGAGCTGACCCTAATGCAACTGGTGGCACAATAACTGAGGAACACATCAAAGCATCTTTGTTGTCTGCTGTGGTTGACAAAATGAAAAGAAGGTTGAATGAACAGTCCCAGCAGTCTCAAGCAGAATTGGAGACCCTACGCCGTACACAACAAGAATTGAGAGATGGCAAAACACGACTGGAAGATATCTTATCAAGATTAGAAAGAGAAAGGTCAGAGTTAGATAAGAATGTTGTTGTTCTACAAGAAAAGGAGAAGGAATTGCAAACAGCTGTAGAGCGCTTAGCTGAGCAGGAAGGTATAGATGTAGATGAGGCAGTTGTCACAACAGCACCTCTTTACTCGCAGCTTCTAAATGCTTTCGCTGAGGAAGCTACACTAGAAGATGCTATTTACTACATGGGAGAAGCACTGCGTAAAGAAGTGATTGACCTAGACACATTTTTGAAGCAAGTACGCACACTAGCGCGTAGACAGTTCACTCTCCGTGCTTTGATGCACAAGTGCAGGCAGAAGGCCCAACTGGCATGCTAGTAATAAATTTTGATCACTATCTGAATGCATAAAAACACTGTACTATTCATAGATATAATGTTATGCTTTGTATGGACAACAGCATGTCGAGGTAAACACTGCGATATCTTATGCAGTTGTAATAAGAGCTAGTTTGCAACAAAAGTGGGTAACCTGATGTGCTGTCGACTGCACTATTTATCGTTCTAGTATAATTTTGACATGTTGTAAACTTATAATATTGCTTACCTACATATTTTTATTAATAATCTTGTTATACATACTTCAATTTATTATTTTTATTTATGTTAAACTAGATAATAATATTTTTATTGCTTTAGATCTGTAAAATGTCTGATCTTTTGTATCCACTATATAGGATACATATTGAGCTAGAAATTATCAACTTTGAGATTTAAAGCAGGGTTTTATTTATGTTTTGATTGAATTGTTTGCCTAAAAATATTTAGAGTTCCATGAAATTGTAGAATATGTTCCTTCCTTCCTTATTCATTCAATAAATAATTAAATATCCAATGAGTAAGAAGTAATACATAACAGGCTTTATGTTTGGTCTATAGTTAGATCCCAAGTAGAAACAGAAGAAAAAGCAGCACTGTAAAGTAGATGCACGAATAATTTTCACTTACTTTTAAAGTGTTAGACAATAAGAACACATTACCACTATGTTACACATCATAATTAATGTGAATTTGTCCTATCGGGTAAATATAATTACTGTTAATTAAGTAGTGCCATTTTGCAAGGCAGTTTGTGATTATGAATAATATTGTTAAAGTAGTATTTAAAGTTATGCATTAAGGCTGGTACTGAGAAGTTTATATTCTCGGGGCTGGTATGTATACTGCACTTGCTTTATGTATTGATCTTTGCCCATACAACTTTTTCCAGCTGTGGGAATTAATATTTATCTGCCATGAAACTGTAATGCAAAATATTATTTTTATTGGATTTCTTTTACAATTAATATAAATAGTGTTTGATTTTATATACTTATTTTTCTACTCAGTACCATACAGAGGAAATAATTATAATCTGTTTTAAATTGTGTATATCTTATTGTAAATAGGGTAAGTTTTACATTGCATTATATCAGCCCATTGGCTGATAAACTTTGTCACAATAAATACGAAAATGTGTCATCGTGTTTTATTCAGTTTCCAACATTTATTATTTGTGATAAGATAAATTTTGTTAGCATTTATGAATAAATTAAAACAGTGTAGAGAATCTGTCCTGAATTTAATCATAATATAAAATGTAAGCTAACGGTAAGCTTAGAAAATAAATAATGCGGTATCTGGCGGGAATGATACGTTGTGTGTTCGGCTATTTCTTATCTTCTTTTTGTTTTTTGCCCTTCTTGGCTGCAGCGGCTGCTTCCAAGTCGATCGGGGCGGGCTTCACGAACGGAATTAGCTCTTGGTACTGTTCTGGCATCCATGGCTTCAATGCTTCAGGCACCTGTAGCAAAAGTATGACATGTTATCAAATATTCATTGTTGATTGCTGGAACATTCATTATGATGACTGGACTGTATACGCCTTTAAATACAGAAGGTAAAATAAAGTCGCCACCAATGCACGGTTGTACCGTAGTCATTTCATCAGTCAGTGTATTCTATTGATACATAAAATGCCACTTTGATAACGTGTATGATAAGAGTTGTTATAAGACAAGGATCGACCCGCTAATCTTTACGCACGAACTCGGGAAATCTCAGTCTTCTTGTTCAAAAGACTACATCCAATCTCAACCAAAACCGTAGTGCGATAAGCGAAGCGAGTTTGCTTTGTCTATGGATATAGGTAACTCCGTTTCAGCGTACGTACAGCTTGAATATTGACCTTCGTCTATATAGCACAAACTTTATGAACATTTGTACTGACCTTCACCCCCTCCTCAGTCTGGTTGACCTCCAGCAGCGCGCAGATGACGCGGGTGGTGGCGCACATCGTGGCGTTCAGCATGTGCACGTACTCCGTCGCGGCGTTCATCTTCTTTGTCTGCCCGTACCTGGTGGCAAAATAATTGATTGATTCAATTATTGATTGAAAGGACGTCCACTACAGAACAAAGGCCTTCCCCACGGTTTTCCACAGCGACCGGGTGTGAGCGGTCTGCATCAAGTGTCTGTCCATCTTGTCGGTGGATGTCCTACGCTGCGCCTTTGGTCGAAGGGTCTCCAACATAGATCTTTCTGCCTCAACAGCCATCAGTTCTTCGCGCTAAATGTTAGTTATAGATAGCATTTTTTTACCTGACCAGCAGCCTCCGGGCCTGGTACTCCAGGCAGTTGCTGCACGACACCAGCTCGCGGAAGGCGCCAGAGCCCGGGAACCAGGCCTCCAGGTCCAGCTTCTTGACCACCGCGTGGTTGAGCGCACCCGAAACTAAGTTATAGGGTCTGGCAGAACTCTTACCTGACTAGCAGCCCCCGGGCCTGGTACTCGAGGCAGTTGCTGCACGATACCAGCTCGCGGAAGGCCCCGGAGCCCGGGAACCAGGCCTCCAGATCCAGATTCTTGGCCGCCGCGTGGTTGAGCACGGCAGACACTATGTTCTAAGGTCTGGCAGAACTCTTGAGAAGTATTTACCTGACTAGCAGCCTCCGGGCCTGGTACTCAAGGCAATTGCTGCACGACACCAGCTCGCGGAAGGCGCCGGAGCCCGGGAACCAGGCCTCCAGGTCCAGCTTCTTAACCAACGCGTGGTTGAGCGCGCCCGACACTATGTTATAGGGTCTGGCAGAACTCTTGAGAAGTATTTACCTGACCAGCAGTCTGCGTGCCTGGTACTCGAGGCAGTTGCTGCACGAGACCAGCTCGCGGAAGGCGCCGGAGCCCGGGAACCAGGCCTCCAGGTCCAGCTTCTTGGCCGCCGCGTGGTTGAGCGCGCCCGACACTATGTTCACCACTCGGTACGGGATGCCGAGCGTCTGACAGAACTCTTCAGCGTTGGCGATCATCTCGTCCATCATCTTCCAGGAGGCGTCGTCGTGCGGGGAGGTTAGCACGAATTGTTCTACCTAGAGGATTATAAAGTTAAGGGTGACAGATTGTAGGAATATCAGATTTTGAATGTGGCCTATATGAGGTATTAGCGGGCTCCCGCGACTGCATCCGCGCGTTTTGAGTTTGCTCTCTCCCTTCCTGTCACAGCGTGATGTTAAAACATCACACATGCTGTAAACAGCATAAAAATCTATCCAACATAAAAATATTTTTATAATCGGTCCAGTTAGATTCAAACGCGGTCATACAAGCAAATTCTTCAGCTCTATATTATAAAATAGATTATTGACAATAGGCAGTTAATGTTGAGTGCTGTCGTTGCAACATAGTCTTGCTCGATACAGCAACAGTCGATATTTGGCCATTGATCTTCTATACTAATATTATAAAGCTGAAGAGTTTGTTTGTTTGTTTGAACGCGCTAATCTCCGAAACTACTGGTTCGAATTGAATATTTTTTTTTGTGTTTGATAGTCCAATTATCGAGGAAGGCTATAGGCTATATAACATTACGCTACGACCAATAGGAGCAAAGATATAGTGGCAAATGTGTAAAAAACGGGAGAAAGAAGTCACTATTCCACGCGGACGAAGTCGCGGGCAAAAGCTAGTATTTAATCAGTCAGGTATCAAACGACTCCCGAGAGTCGCATAATAATGGAATTTCTATTGCGTCTCGTTCACACATACTTGACGAGTTAATAAAGTACTAGCCGGTTTTCATTAGAATGGACCTAATGCATTTTACGCTCACCGTGGGGAAGTGTGAGGGTTGGTGGTCCGTTTCGTGTCAATAAAGTTCATTTTTTGCAAACTTTTCCTTACGCCACAGCGCAGTGACAGGTTCATTCTTATGATAACCATACCATATACCATGTATGCTCAGAGTGCTTCTACCAACTCTAATCTGAACTTTTACATAGGGCCGCGTGTGAAGGATAGTAGCGAAAAACATGAACAGTTTATAATAAGCGAGATTTGAACCCGCGACCGCTGGCATAGTAGTCAGGAACGCTAACCACAACACCAAACGTGTCGTCATACATGCTTTAAAATTATTTTTTGTGTTGAAAGTATATTAGCCTTGTATAATTATGAATCAGCATACCATGAATAACGAGAATATGTATGACTCATTATAGGATAATTGCTTGTATTATTTGTGAAAACTTGTGATTGATTCTTAGAGAATGTAATCATTACCCAGCCTTACCTGATATCAGTGATTGTAGTTATTTGTAATTATAATTTACTATTGCAAAATCAGTGAGTGGTTTTTGCACTCTAACACTAACAATTAGGTCACCTGGTTTTAAGAGAAATTCAGCACAATAAATATAAATATTTTTACTGTATAACAAACTTTTCTTTTTAAGGGCTGTGAATTTTGTAATACAAATAAAAAAAGAAGTTTGATTTGAATTTAAAAAAAAACAGTGTCCTGGTTCTGCAACGTAATAAGAGACTGTAATATTTTCACTTAAAACGAGGCAACCTTATACTATTTAAATGTTTGTAGGCAGCTTTATAACAAAAACATATTTTTTTAGATACCTTTTCAAACTGATGCACCCTGAAGATGCCGCGAGTGTCACGCCCATGGGATCCGACCTCTTGTCGGAAGCATGTCGACAAACCTGCGTACCTGTGGAAATGAACATGTCTATCTATACAAAGATTGTATCTTAATGAATACAACTTCACATTCTATTGTTTTAAACTATCATGGTCACTAACATTAGTGTAGTTAGATACGGGATTGCTGCCATGTTATTATTTATGAGCTTCCGATATTTCGGCACCGTTGCAAGCGCCATGATCACATCTATACTAATATTATAAAGCTGAAGAGTTTGTTTGTTTGTTTGAACGCGCTAATCTCCGAAACTACTGGTTCGAATTGAATAATTCTTTTTGTGTTGGATAGTCCAGTTATCGAGGAAGGCTATAGGCTATATATCATCACGCTACGACTAATAGGAGCAAAGATATAGTGGTAAGTGTGTAAAAAACGGAAGAAAGAAGTCACTATTCCACGCGGACGAAGTCGCGGGCAAAAGCTAGTAGTAAAATAATAAGGTACATGGTAGCAATTGGTAGCAATCCCGTATCTAACTATTCTAACTTCACATTAAAAACTTTTATGCTCTTGAGTTATTTGTACTAACTGAACAAATGCCAATATCTTAGATAGTACATCTAATTTCATAACATTGACAAAATGTATGCCAGAAGAACTCAGATTTATTAATGTCTTGTATCATATTAATGGTTTTACTGTCTTGCACACCACAAGCACCTTTATAATTTGAGGCATAGTACATTACTCACTTAATGGGTAAAGAGGACTCGGGCAGCCACTCATCCCTATGGTATGCCGCAATGGGCTGTTCAGAAGTAGCAATGAGGTACTTCTCTTCAATGGCAGCATCCCCCTTGTTCTCAGAACCCTTTCCAACTACTTTGTACAGTTCTTCATCAAATTGGGCTAGCTGGGCTACTTCTTGCATCACCTAAAAGTGTAGTTATAATATTGTTATTTAATATACACCATAATATAAACATTTAAGGTATCTTTCTTTCAAACAAATTAGAGGTTTATCAAGAAAGTACTATAAATAAAGTAGGTTTAAGTATTATTTGTCTTTTTTAGGTTTATTTCTAAACATTATTTGTCTATTTGAATAAAAAAAACTAAGTCTACTACAACTGTCTTTGATATGGTTGAGGTCTCTGCCGCCTTATCACTTTCAAATGAAAATCACTTTCACACTTGACACTGAAATAGGCACCAAGCCAAACAAAAGACAATGTGATGGGCAAGCCATTTTGTCTCTTTAGGTGGTAAGGCGGCGATGACCTCAATTGTTGATAATGCAAGCATGAAAAGTCAAACTTAAAAGTAGTTTTTTTTATTGCTGCATTTACCTCTTTCCTCATGAAAAATGGTGTGTACAGTGGTGTGTATCCTTTCTTCAACAATATCCTAAGAGAGAGCTGAACTAATGCTTGTTCCAGGAACACTGCTGGCCCCTTCAAGTAGTACCCTCTGCCTCCAGCAACTGCTGCTCCTCTCTCACCATCCATACCTAGAAAAGACCAACATTACATTAAATTTTAGGATATTTATTATCTTGACAAGACAAAATTTTCCATTTGATTTTTAATATGCAATGTTTCTGAAACAACTATTACTTTTATCACAACACATACAACATATCATGGCTAGGCTATATAGGTTTGAGATTGAGTAAACATAGTAACATAGATTGAGTAAACATAGTAACATATACATTTTTTCAACTCAATTACTTTAAAACAACAAAGTGTGTCTGACATAGTGACATCACAAGTCATTAGTATTGCTATTATTACAAACCCATGCATATTTACTCAGTTGTTCATAAATGTTGATAGTTATATTCAAGAAAATATCTGCATGAATATTATGGATATTTTTAAGGTGTCCTTGAATTGACTAGACAGCATTCAGCAAACTAGGTTCATGCTTTAAGAATTAAATTATTCTTAGTAGTATATTATTTTCTATTTACTATAAGCCAGAAAATTAAGCTGTAATTTAAAATTGTAACGGTATGATTATCTTACCGTCAATCATGCAAATCAGATCAACATGAGAGTATTTGGTTCTGAAGGTGCAGTCTCCGTGTGTCCTTTCCACAGCATTATGATCCTCATCATCGTCAACAGGCACTGATGAGTGCAAGTGATTGCCAACCTCTCTCAGTGCAGTAGAACGAGCCTTCTCTGCTGCTAATAGACCCTGCTCATTCTTGGTAATAGCCTCATCTATCAACACACGCACCTAGAATTTGTTAGCATAATTCTGTAGGTAACAGTCAAAAACAATAAAAATCTGACAGTAGGAACTCTGAGTTTTTAAAAAATCAAATGTTCTTCCATTGCCTTGTATGTACATAAAAGAAATTTGTCTTTTCACTAAAACGCACCCAGATTTATTTAAAAAGCGTAGTGAAATTATACCTCGACAAAAAAGGGCTAATTTTAAGAACTTGTTATATAAATTTCCCTGTCACAAGGTGATCTACAAGGATAATGTGGATAACATGTGCATTTTAATATTTAACCACTTACCTCAAGATATTAAAGTGTTAGAGGGTCTGGCATTTAAAAAAAAACTAACCGATTGGCTAATGTTACATTGTTTTTATAGTGTTAAAGAGTTCCTAGAATATAAGACCAATTAATTAATTAATTACTATTTATTTGTAATATTTGCACGTCTGCTTGCAGGCTGAATACATTTACTTTGTTTGCAATTTAAGATCCAATTTTATGTATGTATTCTCGCAAATAAATTTTCTGATTTCTGATTTCTGATTTTTTAATATACAAGTTTAACGTCCTTGGTCTCAAAGCCATACAGACAATCATCTTTAAAATAAAGGTTCAATATTTACAATTATTACTAAAACTAGCATTAAACTAGCCTAACCTATTAACTGTGACATAGTGATGTAAAATATCAAAGCATATACACCTACTTGCAAGATAAAGGTAACATATGCTTACCTTTTTGATCTGGTTCACTGTAAGAGGTTTCAGCTGGTCACCAGTAAGCTCACTAAGGTTACCGGCGACTTCAGGCGGCACTGGCTGGTCTTCCGGCCCAACAGGCTCCTTACTCTTCATCTTAAGACCAATCTCTTTGCTGCAAACATTCTTCAGCTTATTCAAGTTGTCGGCTTCGTGGCGCAATCGTCTCCATAGCAAGTCTTGTTCCACCACTGCATCCACAAGGCCCACATCTTTGAATCTCTTCCGCTGGTTCTCGCGGATTTTGTCTGGGTCTCCATCCTTGTCGGCACGGAATAAGTCTAAGTCGAGAACCATGGTGTTTTTAGTGAAAGTGGTGATGAAATTTGAGAGAAAATGTGAACGTAGCAATGTTCTCACAGCTGCATGCGGCGAAAACTACGTTCAAAAACTAAATTTGGCAGTTTATAATGTCAAAATAATGTTCGATAAAGTTATTAAAATTCCCAATGTGATTGATTTATTGCTTGAAAATACCCATAGTTTTATGTATGATGAATTGATGACATTGTTACTTCTTGATGTAATTTTACCCTAGCTCGTACGTTATTTATCGTAAATTAGATTTTGGTACAAAATAAAAATATAGATTTTTTTGGTATTTGAACGAGCATTTTTTTGACATTGACAGCTGTCGTGGCGGACTCTTTCTTTGGTCCGAAACGAACTAGTCGTGTATTTCTCGATAGCTGAAAAAATAGGTTGGAATTACTGAAAATAATTTAAAATAGGCATTGTTTCATTATATTGCATGCATGCAGCATTCGCAGCATTGAAACTGAAATTATCACTTTCCTTGGCCTAAATGACGGTAGTTTCAGCACAGGTTTTTTTATGACAGGGCAACATTGACAGCAGATGTCAAATGGCGAATGATTTGTCGGTCCCTTTCTTCATCTTTTTTCGAATTTTGTGATTAATTTGTATAATATGTGGCTTTTGTTTGATACTAGATGAGACGACAGAATCTGTAGTATCTCACCAATAAATTGTAAGTATTATTGCCACTATTGTTTCGTTATGGGGTTCCGAAACTGCGTTGCTTTATTCCTTGTTTACACGTCCACAGCGCCTTGTTTCCCGATCTATTTACAAAGGGGAGGATTCGCACTGATAATACATTGTTTCCCTCACCGCAAGAGTTCTACAACTCGGGTGTAACGCAGGACTGTAGTGCATCTGATTAAAAGCTTTGTATTTATGAAAGAAGCGGCAATATGCTTTAATTTCCTTATACCCGACTGTTATTAAAACATTGGGTAACCCACTTGCTCATAAGTGATAACGCAACCCCTTTTTTTATGTATTGCGAAGTTTTGATTCGGCAACGTATTTTGTGTATTTTTAGGCGATGATAAGATGATTCCTCTGAAAGATAACCAAGATGTGGCGTCTTTCCTTGTCACAAAGCACTCTTGGAAGGGCAAGTACAAGCGGGTGTTCTCCGTGGGGACACACGGGATCACCACATACAACCCGGATCGTTTGGAGGTGACCAACAAGTGGTTATATTCAGATGTGATCACGGTAGCCTCAGCAAAGCATTCTAACTCAGCTTTAAACCATGATTTTACTCTGGTTATGAAGAAAGAGAAAAAAGTAGACACAATGAAGTTTTCTTCCGAACACAAGTGTCTCATTCTGACTGAGGCTTTTAAGTACAGGCACCTGTTTGCTGAGAAACCAAAAGAAGTTTTTGTAAGTGATATTTTAATTACTCATTATTATCATAAGTAAAAGATAAAGGGCTTATGTTGTGAAGATAAGATACACAATTTTGATTTTACAATAAAAAACATTTTATTTATGTTGATAATTTTTCCAATAGGAATCTCTTTAAAAATCAGTGCTATTTATCGTTTTAGAGATACCAAGCTTACAAACACCACTGGAGTGGGACTCGCCTACCAGTAGTCCTGGAGGTGGGACCTTGCGCCTTAGAACAGCTGGACCCGTCCACCCACACGCTGCTAGCCAGCTACCCATACTGTGATATACAGGGCATACTACAAGTGAGAGATGTCCCAGGAGGGATTGTCCTAGCTGTAGGTGGCTACAGCAGGTTGCACCTCTTCTCAAATGCAATGGAACACCAGTTGATCATAAACAAAATGCTGGAGATGGCCAGTCTTACATTGAGCACAAGCATCAAGGTGCTATCAACAATGATAACATTGAATGACTACCATGATCAAAGATTTGGGAAGTATAGGTATGTGTTTGGACATTTATTATACAAATATATAAAAATATTCCTGATAATTGCTCTCTAATTGTGGTAATACATTGACCTATAATTAAAGTAGATGCAAAATATTTGCTGTCAGCCTTAGTCGAGGATTGATTATCATTATCCTTGAATTGTATGGTATTCCAAAAATTATCAAAACAAACAATAATAAATAGATTTGCTCACAAACATTTCTAATGCATGCAATGAAGTAATTATTCACCATGGAAATTAAAAAACCCTTATTCAAATGATACTATTCATTTGCCTAACTAAGCCAACATTGTGGTACATGTTTAATTAAAATTTTAAATGTTACTAAATAAAGTCATTGTCCATTTTCATAATGCAGACAGACAATGATTCACATGGCCTTGTGATCTAATATTCTTTATCCACTGTTGTGGAGGTATATCAAATGAGTAATCTGTTTTTAATTGTTTATTAGTTGTGTTTGGGCATCATAAACCCAGTTCTTACATATATACTTTTAATAGTTATTGATAGAAAATTACTATTCAAAAAAACCTGTATATAACTCAATATTCCTGAGCTGTTTACTAGACAAGTTCTATTAATCAGTCAGGGATCAAACGACTCTCGAGAGTCGCATAACAATGGAATTTCTATTGTGTCTCGTTCACACATACTTGACGAGTTAATCTTACAATTTTATATTTCAAATTATATTTTTTATTATATTCTATTGTTATCTTATCCTGTAAAACCTGATTACATTTTATCCTTACTATAGATATCAGACAAACAAGCTTCAAATCAAAACTATGTACAGGGTAAAAACTATTTTATCCTTTTAAAACTTTTGATTTATTTTTACTGCATGTGATATGTATTATGAGATGCAACAATTAACAAATAATAACAAGTATTTTAAATAAGGGTTAAACATCACATCAAGTTAAACATTGCAGTACCTTATGTAGTTGTAATAGAGGCGAATTTTCAACAAAATTGTCTAGGCTCATGTTTTACACATGACCTTAAGGTTATATCTTATTATTTCAGTGGGGACCAGCACCAGACATCTTTGAGCGAGTTCATGGTGCATAAAGTGAACCCCGCGCGTCACATGGAGCCAATGAAGCGGACAATGTGTCTCTCAGACACTTGCATACTCGAGAGGGACCCACAGACTTACTCTGTGAGTTTATTGTCTGTAGATTTTACCTTAGCAGAGGTTGTCTGGAATAGATCTTAATGATAAGACTGCCGTAAATGTAAGCTTTTAAATATTTTATCTTGTATTAAGGCAACCTAAGGTCCTTTCTTCCTCTATTATTGGTAAAATATGTTGACTACGAAATAAGTTGTAGAAGATAATTACTTCAAAAAAGCATATGCGAGATTTTAGAACTTTTCCAATGATCTATATTGAATGAATATCTTTTACACTATCGTTTTGTTATTAATATCATTTTATATTTTCCAGGTTGTATGTCTTCGCCCGTTATGTGACGTTTTCGCACTAGTGAGAGATCCAGAACATCCTCAAAAATTCGCCATTGAATACCTCAATGGGCAGACTCGAACATACCTCGCTGGAGAAAGGTACATTATAAGGGCATTCATAAACAGTTCACGTGCAAAAGAGAATATGATGTGCGCTGTCTCTTTTACACGTTTTATTGCTCCGCCACAAGTTTGTAATCTAGTAAGAAATTTCGTCAAAGAACTATCAAGGTTGAGGCTCAGATGACCCGTTGACAGTTTATTATGTGTGCTACTAATTATTGTTGCAGGGATGCACTACTAGCGTCGCTACTAGATGGCGTGCGTTCAGCGGGACAGCGCGACGTGCACGTGCGATCGGCTGCGACGCCGCGCGGCTTCCGGCTCGGCCCGCTGCACCAGTGCGTCGACGAGGAGACCGAGTCCAACCACCTGAGGTATGTGATACTAGATGGCGTCCGTTCAGCAGGGCAACGTGGGGGATGCACTACTAGCGTCGCTACTAGATGGCGTCCGTTCAGCAGGGCAACGTGAGGGATGCACTACTAGCGTCGCTACTAGATGGCGTCCGTTCAGCAGGGAGACGTGGGGGATGCACTACTAGCGTCGCTACTAGATGGCGTGCGTTCAGCGGGACAGCGCGACGTGCACGTACGGTCCCCTGCGACGCCGCGCGGCTTCCGGCTCGGCCCGCTGCACCAGTGCGTCGACGAGGAGACCGAGTCCAACCACCTGAGGTATGTGATACTAGATGGCGTCCGTTCAGCAGGGCAACGTGTGGGATGCACTACTAGCGTCGCTACTAGATGGCGTGCGTTCAGCGGGACAGCGCGACGTGCACGTGCGATCGGCTGCGACGCCGCGCGGCTTCCGGCTCGGCCCGCTGCACCAGTGCGTCGACGAGGAGACCGAGTCCAACCACCTGAGGTATGTGATACTAGATGGCGTCCGTTCAGCAGGGCAACGTGTGGGATGCACTACTAGCGTCGCTACTAGATGGCGTGCGTTCAGCGGGACAGCGCGACGTGCACGTGCGATCGGCTGCGACGCCGCGCGGCTTCCGGCTCGGCCCGCTGCACCAGTGCGTCGACGAGGAGACCGAGTCCAACCACCTGAGGTATGTGATACTAGATGGCGTCCGTTCAGCAGGGCAACGTGTGGGATGCACTACTAGCGTCGCTACTAGATGGCGTGCGTTCAGCGGGACAGCGCGACGTGCACGTGCGATCGGCTGCGACGCCGCGCGGCTTCCGGCTCGGCCCGCTGCACCAGTGCGTCGACGAGGAGACCGAGTCCAACCACCTGAGGTATGTGATACTAGATGGCGTCCGTTCAGCAGGGCAACGTGTGGGATGCACTACTAGCGTCGCTACTAGATGGCGTGCGTTCAGCGGGACAGCGCGACGTGCACGTGCGATCGGCTGCGACGCCGCGCGGCTTCCGGCTCGGCCCGCTGCACCAGTGCGTCGACGAGGAGACCGAGTCCAACCACCTGAGGTATGTGATACTAGATGGCGTCCGTTCAGCAGGGCAACGTGTGGGATGCACTACTAGCGTCGCTACTAGATGGCGTGCGTTCAGCGGGACAGCGCGACGTGCACGTGCGATCGGCTGCGACGCCGCGCGGCTTCCGGCTCGGCCCGCTGCACCAGTGCGTCGACGAGGAGACCGAGTCCAACCACCTGAGGTATGTGATACTAGATGGCGTCCGTTCAGCAGGGCAACGTGTGGGATGCACTACTAGCGTCGCTACTAGATGGCGTGCGTTCAGCGGGACAGCGCGACGTGCACGTGCGATCGGCTGCGACGCCGCGCGGCTTCCGGCTCGGCCCGCTGCACCAGTGCGTCGACGAGGAGACCGAGTCCAACCACCTGAGGTATGTGATACTAGATGGCGTCCGTTCAGCAGGGCAACGTGTGGGATGCACTACTAGCGTCGCTACTAGATGGCGTGCGTTCAGCGGGACAGCGCGACGTGCACGTGCGATCGGCTGCGACGCCGCGCGGCTTCCGGCTCGGCCCGCTGCACCAGTGCGTCGACGAGGAGACCGAGTCCAACCACCTGAGGTATGTGATACTAGATGGCGTCCGTTCAGCAGGGCAACGTGTGGGATGCACTACTAGCGTCGCTACTAGATGGCGTGCGTACAGCGGGACAGCGCGACGTGCACTTGCAGTCCGCTGCGACGCGCGTGCGTGCGTGCGTCGACGAGGAGACCGAGTCTAACCACCTGAGGTAGTGAACATTTCAACTCGTAATGCAATCCTTTTAAATACTACTGCGCCGCACTCTTCTTCGTTCCCTATTCCCATCATCTGGGGTCGGGTCTCCTCGCACATATGCGCCAGGATATTCTATATTCCTCCAGGTCTCTCTTAATCTTAGACCACCTGGTCTACTATTCACTTGCCGAAGTTAAGTTTTGATTGTAAAAATTTGTCAATTTGTCTCCAATCAATCACGAATTCACGGAAAAGACATTTTGTACATGGAAATAGATGACTAAAGCAGATAAATAATTAAATATGCACCAGACAACACACCAGTCTTGATTTCAAATTAAAAAAAAACTTTCTTATGTGTTGTGATAGATGTTGCCATATAATTTTCATAATATACTTATTTGTATATTTCTTACAGCGAAAATGCTCTAGCTGAGCCTCAGAGAAGCCTGACTCGTAACTCATGTACCCTTAGCGCGTTTGTGTGTATTTGTATACGCATCATCTAAACAGCTGTCAAAATCCCGGACCTGTTTAATAAACCAACTATGTAATGAGCTATTATTAACTTTTTTCCAGACTATTCCAAAACCCAGTGGGCATGAGTCGCGCCGAAGTGATCGAGCGGTTCAACGCGAACGTCGGCTACAGCGGCCTCAACTACTCCGTCAGCCAAGACGTAAGCCCAACCGTCAGAATGCGCACTGTCCGCTTCACTAACTTTCCGGCATGGAGGATGAATATCAGCTGCATACGAGTACTAAGTTATAAATAAATCATTGTTACTCTAACATACATGTACATAAAGAAGGCATTACTTTGTTTCTTCTGTCACGTTTGATTAAGAATAGATTGTAGTGAATTCTATGCGCACGGCAAAGGAGTGGAACTCTCACTAATGATTACAATCCGAATTTATTCAAAGTTAGTTTAGTTTAGAGTAAACTAGGCTTCTTCTGGTCGAGCTCGTTTCATCTTTGACTCCGTCATATTCGCAATTGGCTTGGTCTGGAGTCAAGAACAAACCCATACAAAATTAAAAAAAAAACCGTTTCTTAGTAAAAACACATTTGTGGATGTGAAAGTCTACAACAACGCTGTTGCAGTGCGATAATGTATCGTCGTTACAAAATCTTATATTTTTAGGGTGGGTTACAGCGACCAGTACCTGTTGTTATATAATAAAGACATGCAGCTGGTATTTATTCTTCTTGCTTTCATAAAACTAATAGCTCTGCATATCATCCTTTTAGTTGTTCGATCGAGACTTGTTATTGTATATAGATTTCGCATTTTTAACCAAAAATAATAATACTTTTTCATCAATCAGTTTGTCTCAATTTTTACTTTAAAGTTTAAAAATAGCTCAACAAATGAAACTAGATTATAAATTCAATCTCTTTAGTCGTATTTCGATAGCTTTGTTTTGTGTCTTGCTTGCATCATATAATTTTCTTTTGCCTTTTATTTTATTGGTCTTGTTCGGGGTGTTAAATGATGTTGTGTGCCTCGTAGGCTCGCCCCCAGACACTGTTGTGGCTGTTTCTTACGTGGGATCTCGTAAGTCCCTCATGATATTAATTGTCCTGCCTTCGTCTCTGAGATTTAATTGACCATGTAGTAGGCCCTGCTACGCGTCCATTCACTCGCACACAGGTTTAGCGCAAGAAAGAGAAGGTAAAAAACTAGTATCCCTCCCTCCTTCCTGCGCCTCACAGCACTGCCAGCCGCCTGTCGCTCATTCGTGTCCGTGCGCGCGCGCCGTTCCGACGCACGCAGTAACCACAGCAAAAAAGAAAAAACCGTTAAGTTTTTTATTTCGTGCTAAACGAAAGTTACCTTATTGTGATATTCATACTGAAAAAATTAAATTGTGAACGTGAACTGAAGTTAAACGCATAACCCAGCGTGGCTGCTACATGCATGCTTTACGCTTCACGGCCGAGCTATTACGAGATACTAGCCAGTCCGCATTTTAACGCTCCGAATCAATACGCGATATTGATCTGTAGCAATTTTTTGGCCGAGCTGGCACGTGATGCCAGCCAGTCCTAATTATCTTGAATCGAGACGTATGGTATGCGTTGCTTTCAATAAACCTACCCTTATTTTCATTGCGTTTCGACAAATGAAAAAAGTGAACTAATGGGGCCACAAAGGCATTTCATTAAAAATGTTAAGCAGCGCTGACGACGCGCCATCAGGGCCTCTCAGTGTGAAGCGTTCCTCGCCCACACTCATCGAGCCCCAACAGGCATCATAGTGTGTCCTGCCTGTGCCAACGCGACGCCATGCGCCGTGAATTGCTTGTTTGTTACGGTGAACTACCGTCCAACAATCCTAGCGCTTCAACGTCTCGCGCTCGAAATCAGAATCCGACCAAATAAAGGTAAGGTCTTTTTTCATTAAAGCTAGCTAAGCTTGAAGCCGTACTACGTGTTACGGGCTACCGTATTCCATTCGTGGTAAAACCACGACCGAACACTTGACTCGGTCAATCTTTTGACATAGATTGGAATTGAGTTTAATGTGAGCTTTTACACTTACAAACAAAAGGAGCAATATATATATATATGTTTTACTAAGTACTTTTTTGTAAGCACCGAAAAACAATAGTGGCAGCAGATTTATTTCAAATCTAATAAATTTATATTTATTTTGTACATTTTTACCTGAAATTTTAAAAATGAAAGACTTAAGAACACTATAACTGCCTAGACTGATAAACATAAGTACGTATAGTGCCACCTGCGATGCGGTGCACGCTCCTTATTTTTTTTCCCAAAGCTCTAAAAACGGTACTGTATACATCGATACTACATAGCTCACAATATTATGGTTCTATGTCTGCAATTGATTACAACTCTTTTTTATTTATTTCTGGCTAATGGCTATAAAACTTGTCTTGCTAGACAATGCTATGGAAAACATAACATCGCTTATTAAATGAAATATTTAACATTACTTAAATATCGAAGTTTACGGATTGTATAAAAAGAAGACAATTATTATTTTTTAAGTAAGCAAGTTCTTACTTACATTTCTGTTTTCTACTCAATGCATATATGGTTGGGTCCATATAAGAATTATGTAAAACTGATTTTATTTACTCATTTATTTATTGCTCACAATTTAAATAGCTATGCTAATAATATTGAGCTTTGCTCATTAACTGGCATTTGTATGATTCTGAATGGTGGAATATTTACAGTAGGTACTTATTCAGTCTTGAAATCCAACTAAGATTTGTTTCACTCCTCAGTTAATAATTCGGTACAGCTTAGATTTTATTAACCGACGTAACAACAACCAGCTGGAAAGCGTAATGTGTTTTTGGTTTATACCAATGAGTTTTCTTGTTAAATTGCGAAATCAATATAGCACTACTGTCATATTCGATTTAAATAGGTAGACGGTAATTAATTGTTTTAGATGCTATTTTATTTTTCGAAAAATATGGTGTGATATGCACTAAACTTTTCATGTATGCTTCTTAGATTAAATCTTCGCAAAGTTCGGTACTTAATGTGGAGTCTGAAAAACTAAATAAAGATCTGTGTCCATTATCTTCAGAAAAGGCGATGCCTGAGCCACCGCCAACAAAAAATTGTGACAACCATAGGTCAACTTGAATTGACTTTAGTTTTTTATGGGCTTGTTTTTTTTCTCACCATTTACCACCACAAACACCACCGAAGAATAATTCAAACATAGAATGACCTATTGTTTGAAGTACTATTATTATTCTTTATATTTTTTGGCTATATTTATTCCACTATTTACACACCTACGTTAAAGGTTGGATAAATAAAAGACATGGTCATTATTGTACAAATTACAAAAATCGATCTTTTTAAAACAAAAGGCAGCAACGCAGCATCAAACCTAAATTGCACTACAAGCATCTAATTTGAGTTATTGGGAATATAAACTATGCATATTTTTCCCACTACATTCTGTGATTTAAGAATTAACTTTATCGAGTAAATATCTTCTATCATCATCAGTTTTTTTCCAACTAATCACATACACCCACTCCACAACCATCTCCCCAGCAAAGCCACTATGATATTAGGAAACCATTCATATGGAAACATTGCGGCATTAACTATAAAACAGATTATTTTATTTTATGAATTGTATCGTTTAATTGATGTTTAAAAGTATTGAATATACTATGTTAAATAGATTTTCAAAGGAAATCTTGTCTTAATATTCACCAATTACTTAGGTATGGTGAAACAATTGCCGACCACAAAATAATAACCAATCATGGTCTGCCAAGTTTTAACATTTTGCAAATGTTATTTTTTACGCTCGTTCTTATACTCTTGCGCCGTAAGACGTCGAGTAGTTCGACGATTTATTTATAAAACCTGAAAGTAATTTATTTATTACAAAGAATAATGCTTGAATCTTTTTATTTATCATTTATATTTGAGGGTGTTTTAATATGTATGAAAACCAGTGTTCCCTGGTGACATCGATCTATGACATACTTGTTGTAACACGACATATTCATTTACTTTTGGACTTCTTGTCACAGTAGGTACCCTAATTTTGAATCATCAAGATTTATTTTACACTGCTCATAATATTGAAACAAGTCCCATCTGAAGCCAAATAAGACACAAATACATTGGCGGCACAATAATTGTGGAAATGCACATTGCCATTACCCCCAAAAAAGAAGAATAAGTCACAAATATTTGTCAAACTAATAGAAAATATAAACTTAAATAAAAATAAAGTATCTCATCAAAACCAAATCGATAAGATAGGATCGCATTTTTTTTTTAATGTAACCCTCAGCACAGATATTATAATACTAGTACAGATACCTCATCTCATACAAGAAAACGGTTCCGCCGTAACGGGCTAATATCTCCGGGCTAAATTTAAGCATTGAGAGGGCTATGTAAAAAGCCGTAGATAGCGCTACGTAGACTGATGGACTTCACGGAAAGCATGTCGATTGCTCGCAATTAGTTCATGTGTTCAACACGTCAATAAATGGCGCTACGTGTACTGGATTCACGGAAAAAGCATGTCGATTGCTCGGAACTAGTCTACGTGTTTAGTATCTCAATAGATGGCGCTAAACTCATTGCTGTAGTGGCTGTAGCACTAAAATAGGGTAAAAATAATGTAACTAAAATTTAAAGGTAAATTTCGCTACTATTGTTCATGACACGATGGCGCAACGGATTAGAAAGGCGGCCTCGGATATAAAACACGCGGGTTCGAATCCCAGTACTGCCTAATCTTTTTTTATGTTGTTTTTGTTTTTATCAGTGTTTTGAACTTTTTTCTCTTTTCTTTTCAACAAAATCCAGATATTATAAAATATGTCCTAAAACTAATACAATAAATAATTTGAAATGTTTTATATGTTATGACAATTTGATGTGTGTATCAATAAATATAAATTAAATGAAAACGTCGCGTTTCGTCATCATGTAAAAGTAGGTTTCCTAAATGAATGCAATTTGTACTTCAGAAATCAAGTTCCTCCTTATCTTTTGTTCACTAGCACAACGATCGTCCAATACGGCTCTCTCAGTAGTTCTGTTTCAGTCCCCATTATGAGAGTAAAGAGTACGGACAGATTGGTTAGTTTAGTAAGTAGGTACTGCAAGAGCGAGACAGAGCGAGGCTGTTGCACGGCTCGCCCGGCTCGCGTGACCTCTCGTCTCGAGAAGAGCCAGAGCCCACGCTAGTCTCACGCCGCGCGCCGAATTATTATTTCGACAGTGCAAGCAGAAATGTTATAAAACGTCTATGTAATTTATGTATTCTTTAAGTCTTTAATGTATTGATATTTGAGTTGATTTTCACATTCATGCATGTAATTTTGACTCATGTTTCGTGTTCATGTTTGTTATTAAGCCGGCATTACCTATGAAGGAAATCAGTTTTCTTTGGAATAATTTCTAATTAATTAAAAATGATTTTATTCTTCATTCTAGTAGACTGCTAGAATCTTATTATTCCGCCCGGCAGCTACAGATTAGCAAGAGTCGGCGGCTAAACCAGTGTGTGGCCGGTGTGGATATGGCGCACCAAATTGTACTTAATTCCATTGTTTTCATTAAGTTAATGGTGTTGTCAATTATATATAATATATACGCTCGCAGCTTTGCAAAATGCCGAAGGAAAATGACAACTAGTTCAATTTTCGACGTTAGTTATAGTTTTAGGGTAACCATGATTTAACAACGTTTACGTCAAAACCTTGGACTTGGTTTCAGTAATCAGAAATAAAGTCTGATTTGCGCATAGGACGAATTAAAACCAATGAAGATATTAAATAAGATTAAATTATCCGTTTTGTTTTTCGTAAAGTTCACGCCCTATGGCATTCTCTACCAGTCATACCTTTGGGCTAAGCAGAAATGATTGTGGACGGTGCGACAAAGAAATGAAATTAATTATTATCATTTCAATTGTGTTCAAAGACATGGCAATAAGACAGTTGCTGTCACAAATGATGTTTTCGTTAGGTAAAAGTAAGTAGATCCCGAATTTAGTTAAGAGTGTCATGGTGTACGGCATCTTTATAGAAATCATCGATTAGATAAAACATTTTATAAGGGCAGATTTAAAGTATAGTTAAATAGGTACTACGATGGAGTAAAAAATATTACTATTTATTTCATGCATAGTAAATATTATATTTTTACAAGTATATTGAAAAGAGGTGATGGGCTTGTGTTGATCATGGTGGAAGAGTAATTAATAGAACTGTAGACACGACACACATTTCTTTAAAACTATTAACTTTTAATTAGTGGCGGGCAGGTAACAATTGTATTATAGAAGACGGACTGAAAAAATTTGTCAGCTTCTAAATTTCACCGCTAAAGGCGTGGATAATCTTCGCATCGCCAATAATCTATCTACGCATTATCTGCTAAACGAGAAAAACTTTTATTGGGTGCCCTTTATCAAAAAACTTAGTCTTATTAGTCTAAAATAAAATACAGCAAAGCTAGGTCACCCAGGTACCTACTAAGCACATAAACAAACATGTTTATATTTTTTTAAACTAACTAAACGAAACATAATCTCATTGTGGCATTATATTACTGCCGATAACCGCAACTTTTTCATTTCCAACACCTATGAGTTGGCTGGAAGAGATCTCTTTTAGGGATAAGCCCACCTTTGTTCACATTGTGACTTCTTGTATTTTCTGTACAGCGCCAGCACATCAGACTATACATTTTTGTTGAAAAATAGCCCTTATTCCAACAACATAAGATACCACAGTGTTTAGCTTGACGTGCTGTTGTCCGTACATCTTTTAAGTGCAATAAAGAAAGAATATAATATAATAATCATCATTTAACATCATCATCGTCATTATCAGCCAAAAGACGTCAACTGCTGAACATAGGCCTCCCCACATTATTAACATGCCACGGCATAATAATATAAGCGGCGATAGAAATGTAAATCAAAAGTGGCGGAATTTCATGAAATGCCGCAACATTTCATGTAGGTAAAATTTAAACGCAGTATGCATAATGCCGATTTTTTTTTAATTTAGTTCTTTTTCGTGCCACGGCTGAGCAAAACAAAATGGCGTCAAGTAGCAAATTCGTGTCTGGAAAAAGTGATTAAAGGCAGTGCAAATACAACATGTGTGACCGCGTGATAATAGTCACTTGAAAGACGTTTGCTACAGTGAATTACAAAAAATTGAGATTCTCAAACGAGAACTATAGATAATCCCTGTAGAAACATTTTTTTTGGTTATGCACCTCTTTTAATGCTATTGGGACCATCGAATCTGGTATCCGGATGACGCTTGGAAGTGTGACAGAGTAATTGCTTTTGTCAATCTGAAAACATTCATAACATTGAGTGATTTAAATGTTTTATTATGATTATATTATGATACCAAAATAGAAAGAAGAGGTGCTCGCTCGTAGCGCAGTGGTGGTAGCGCTTTGGTATTAATACCGATATTAAGCAACTTATGGCGCGGTCAGTGTTTGGATGATACGTCAGTTTTTCTTTGCTTGTCGAATATTGTAAACAATCTTGACATTTCTTTTTAACGAAATCATTCTTTTAACGGAACAATCACAACCTGCATTAGGTAATTTATCGTTGAACACTTGAGATCTTTTTAAATCAAATAGTTAATGAATGTTACTATTTTTACTGATTTCGTTAAATGATATTCTTTAAAAGAAAAAATGTTTACAACATTCGACGAGCAAAAATAAACGGATTATACATATTTTTATGAAATCGTTAGCACTAAGGGACGTCTTAGTGTAGAAGCACATGTTTAACAAGTTAGTCTTTGTTGTTATCATTGTCATCATGCATAATTTCTGAAATAAAATCCTATTTGTCCTACCAAACTGTTAGTCATGGTCACCCTAAATCTTCATCATTGACAACAAAACCAACGTCGTAGTGATGACGATTAAACAGTTATTATTATCAATCAATATTATCAATTATCATTGTGCAATAACCTTTGACATTTTGTAAACTGCAAACGTTTAAAAACAGTCGACGCCAATCATGAAATCTGTGCAAAGTTTCGGCGAAAACCGGAAAGTGCTAGAATTGTGTTTGGTTATTTATGTTCATGTGATGATGATGTTCAGAAATCTTAGAATGTTATAAACTATTTAAATATTTTACCTATATCCTATTGTTATAATAAACCTACCAATGTTTAATTTAAACGCTCACGGATGCGGTTATCAACATTATTTTGTTTACTCCACCGCCAGTGGCCTATCGATGCCTGCCTGAGCTTTTACCGAAATAAAAATAAATTGCATAACCTAATTCGTACTTGCT
The DNA here is from genome assembly GCA_963584085.1 of Pyrausta aurata. Classification (NCBI taxonomy): domain Eukaryota; kingdom Metazoa; phylum Arthropoda; class Insecta; order Lepidoptera; family Crambidae; genus Pyrausta; species Pyrausta aurata. The sequence goes on along the minus strand of OY757270.1, from coordinate 3,470,042 downwards.
TAGTTTTTAAAGTTGCATTAGAATCAATGGACAAAATGCGCCATCTATTACCACCTCATAAATATGCCGCAAAGTTTTATCATATACCGACAGAGGGCTCTTTGTCGTTTTAGCATGCTTTTATGTGTGCTTTTATGCTATTTACAACATTTTTACTTTTTGAGATAAAATTGGGTAGTATAAAGTTTTATCTGTTTTAAACGGCTAAAAATATTTATTTACATATTTTTTGGATATTATCTTCATGTATTTTAGGTTTTTAATCCAAATTAATAAACCGTTTCACCGATGGTCAGACAGGTAGCGCCACCTATCGAGAAAATTTACAAGCTATGAAACCTATGTTCCGAATGAGACCCCGTGCCCTCAGTAATTCAGACATATTTTATCCAGTCATTATTTATGAGTATTTTTTTTCCGACTATGCGCCGACTATCGAATACTCGGCGAACATTCCTGTGCTGGAAGTCTGAAGCGTCATGTTTAATATTTCGCGTAGAAAATTTCAATATTTTGATTTTCTACTCCATCTAATATCCTTCTAACTTACATAGCTAAATCTTTAGTAAATCTAAAAAAAAAAAAAAAATTAAGCTTGATTAAAACATTATTCTCAATCAGTAAATACACGAAAATACCAATTTTGTCTCAGCTTTTTTCGAGCGCCAACTGGTGTTTTTTTACAAGGAACTATGTCGAGACTTCCGCGCCTGGTTGATAAGTTAAATATTAGGCAAACGTCGGGTTAGGTGGTACCAAAACTTCTATCGGAGAAATCGTTTGCGCTCGTATGACCTTATAAAGCCACAACGCCCCCAGAGGTCGTTTCCAAGCTTCTTTAGAAAAAATTTAAATCACTCAATCATTACCTACTTCCTTAATGCTTTCAAGTTTTGATAACGATAATATTTCAAATTCATTGAAATATCGTATTCTTATTGTAACCCAGAAAATAATAATAGCGTTGATATACACCGATGAATACATCTAAAATCTTATATACCCACAAATGAACCAACTATTTTTTTTTACCAATCATCTTACACTTATTACAACAAAACATTTTCTTTAGAATTCAAAATTCGAATAATAAGTATTTTGTTTTCGGTATACGGCTGAATATATTTCAAACAGCTGCATAAATACATAAATACCCAATACTTAAAAGTAATCGAATACCTATCATGCGTGTATTTTTTACAAATCTATGATTGTAAAATACGTTAAAACTGCAAGACAAAAAGACTCTCCAATACGCCCGTTAAGTGCATTAAAAATGATAGGGCGCTGGATGAGAAGTATTTCTGTATGTAGCTTTCGCAATCTGTCTCAACAATACGTATTTCGTATTTATTTGCAATTTTTATAACAGACCAAAAAAAAGGGAACTAAGAAATTTTCGTCCTATTTCAGTTAAGATTACTAAAATTATTATTGTATTTACATATTCTTGGAGTTTAACATTAATAAAATTTAATAATATAAAAAAACTAATAAATATCTTCTTTCTTTCCCATTAAAGAAATTACTTATCAATTATCATGCACCCATAACAATAGTGCATAATGCCAAACATGGTAACATAAAACATTTTTGTTATTTAAATGATCATTTTAATAATCAAAGATTACTAACTATAGAGGTGTCAACTTATTTTTGTAACAACATTGATTTACTCCGAACATCTACATGGTCAATTAAATCTCAGAGACGAAGGCAGGACAATTGGATGATCAAACGAACTTACCTGTAAGTGAAGTTCGATCCAAATTGTCCTGACTTCGTCGAAGAGATTTAAGTTCCCACCCTTCCCAATTCCCATAGGTACGTGTATTTTCTGCAAAAATTGTTGCCACCCGTACCATAAATCAATGTTGTACATCTGGAACATCGGTCTCCTTGCTCTGAAATGAATGAGCGACAGGCGGCTGGCAGTGCTGTGAGGCGCAGGAAGGAGGGAGGGATACTAGTTTTTTACCTTCTCTTTCTTGCGCTAAACCTGTGTGCGAGTGAATGGACGCGTAGCAGGGCCTACTACATGGTCAATTAAATCTCTTCGACGAAGTCAGGACAATTTGGATCGAACTTCACTTACAGGTAAGTTCGTTTGATCATCCAATATCTATCTACCCTCTGTAAACTAGACATGGTCTTGGACTATCATCAGAATAATAAAAATGTTTTTCGAAAGCATGGGGCGGTATGATTTTGGTGATAGGTTCTTGTTTATTATTGGATTTTTTGTAAATAGAAAAAAATCGCATTTAACCGCATGCATGTTCATAATTTAAGATTTTCATTATAAATTGTTCAATTATTGTAAATCTCATTGTGATGAAATAAGTTTTTTATTATTCTGAAGTGTGTACTTTTTAAATGAACCACAAAAAGCGTTTTTTCCCATTAACACTATTGGTGCAGGATGTCGTTCATTTACATCGTAAAATATAATACGAATTGACACCGTTCCTTCACATTTTCATCCCTGTAAATATATTTTCGTCTTATTCGACTGTTATCAACTGTGAATACCATATACTATAGCGTTGTAATATGAATCATTTGCATTAATCTTCATGATCAGTCAGATAAGGATAAGTATTTCGATTTATTCCAATTTATGAAAGAGAAAATATCCATTGATGTAAATAAGAATATTATTTAACGTCTATCGCCACTCGCCTATCAACACACTTTCAAAATTGTTTCCCCAGAGGCTGTTTGCGGAAAACAAAGAGAAGCTCATAACTGGGGCTCTCACGGCTCTCGTAGCTAGCGCAGCGTCAGGGGCCAGTCTACCTCCGAGGGAGTTAGAAGCGCAGTTCCATGCATTGCGACGTCTGTGCGCCAGCAAAGTGGGTTTCGCGGCTTTTACTGCTCTGCCTGGGTGAGTTATATCATGTAACTGTTTATAAAACTAATAAAGAGAAGCTGATAACTGAGGCTCTTACTGCCTTGGTTGCTAGTGCAGCGTTAGAAGCTAGTTTCCACCAAGACAGTAGCACAGTTCCATGCATTGAGGCATGCCAGTAAAGTGGGTTAAGTGGGGCTGGCTGCCGTCACTTCTCTACCTGGGTGAGTCTCATTATAAAGCTGTCAGACTATACTAGAATAGAAGTAGATTACCGGGGTTCTTGCCTTGGTAGCCAGTGCAGCGTCAGGGGTCTGTTTACTACCGAGAGATCGTGCCATTGTGAGTCTCTGTAAACTAACAATTCCAACCCGTTAAAAAATGACAAAATGACCGGAGGCTTATGAGATCACCATTTGTTTTTTTCTTGTTTTTTTTTTTTTTTTTTTTTTTTTTTTATTTATTGCAACAAAATCCACAGCTCTCAAAATACAGTTTTATATGTTTCTTAAATACTAATCATACAGCCAACATTGGATTTACATTTTATAAAATAAAGACATATAAGTGTGAGCGTGACTGATGTCGTCGATCTTCTTATGCAATTAATTCAACGATATAAAATATGGATTAATTTGAATTATCATGTTTATGTGTATGTATTTATGTGTTTGTGTGTGTGTGTGTGTTTGTGTGTGTGTATGTGTTTGAGTGTGTGTGTGTATGTTTGTGTGAGTGTGTGTGTTTATTCTAGGAGTCAGATCTAGTAAGTTCAAGAACGCGTTTTTTAAATGATTTTTTACTTAGGTGAAATGGATCTACGGAGTGAAAATGTTTATTATATGATCGCAATATACGGCAGACAATGGAATTTTGGGCATAAATCGTTCGCGTGAAAGGTACAGAGAATAGGGTAGATACTGTGTGTCGAGTCCGAGTTGATGGCGCATGTAAATTTAAGAATAGTGACGTCAGGTCAGTGGAGTCTATCGAACCGCAACATACATCGAACAAAAAAGACATGTCCAAAACAGTGCGTCTGGTTTCAAGAGGCACCATCCGGTGATAATTACACGAATCCCTATAATCATCAAATTTTGTAAATGTTCTGTAATTTAAATGCTTCGTAAATTTCCTTTGTATTAATTCAATCTTTTCCCTATACACCAGATAATGAGGATTCCAAATTACACTGCAGTATTCTAGGATACTTCGCACATATGCATAATATAATACTTTTAGGCAGTGAGTGTCTGAAAATGGTTTGCTTGCGCGAAGTATAAATCCCAGGTTTTTAAAAGCCTTATTAAAAGACACAGATACGTGATCAGCAAATGTCAACTTAGAGTCCAAATATATTCCGAGATCCTTCGTTACCTTATCTCGCTTCAATTTGAGGTTATTTAAATTATAATCAAATTTTAAACACTTATTTTTACGTGTAAAGGTTATGACAGTGCACTTATCAGAGTTAACGCCTATACGATTTTGCTTGTAATAATAGTCAAGTCTAGACAAATCATCTTGAAGTTTTAGGCAATCATTGATGTCATTTATAGTCATGTAAATTTTTGTGTCATCGGCATACATTAAAAATTTTGCATGTTTAAAACATTGATCAATATCATATAGATATGCTACGTACAAGAGCGGTCCGAGAATCGATCCCTGAGGGACACCGGAAGGTACTCCAACTAGGTCTGACTTGTAACCCCCGATGACAACCATCTGACTACGATTGCGTAAGTAAGAATCAGTCCATCTCAACAAGCTTCCATTTACACCGAGCTCACAAAGTTTCCTCAGAAGAATGACATGGTCTACCCGATCAAATGCCTTTTCAAAATCTGTATAAATAGCATCCACTTGGTTACCACCATCCATTCCGCGGAGTACATCATTAGTAAAAACTGCAAGGTTTGTATTAGTAGACCGCCCTCTAATGAAACCGTGTTGCTGCGATGGCACAGAACGACACACTATAGGATAAAGGTGATCATGGACAACCCTTTCCAACAATTTACTTAATGTATTTAATATTGATATCGGGCGGTAATTTGCAATCAATGTTTTCAACCCTTTTTTAGGAACCGGTACAATAAGAGCAGTTTTCCATATAGTTGGGCAATATCCCTCACTCAAACATCGATTAAAAATTAAAACCAGAGGAGCGGCTAGCGCCTCAGCACACCTTTTATAGAAAATAGGAGGAATACCGTCACTGCCAGGCCCCTTTGTATCGTCAAGGTTTTGTAATAATTTCAAAATGTACGAGTGAGACACGATGATATTATTGAGCGTTAGTGTGTGGGCGACATTATTAGGATCGAAAGATGGGTAACTAGCAGAAGGCTGAGTAAAATTTTTATGAAAGAATTCGTTAAATGCAGAGCAAATATCCTTTTCACCTTCCAAAATCCTACCATGAAAATTCATCATATTAGGGTAGTTCGAGGAAGTATTTCTTTTAGATTTTATGTATTTCCAAAACAATTTAGGGTTCTTTTTTATATTTGTTTCTGAGTTACTTATGAAAGTTTTGTAACAACTGTCCTGAAGTTCTTTTTGCCTTTGTCTTAAGATGGAGAAAGATAAATAGTCAATGGGATTCTTATGTCGTTTATATTGCTTGTGTATTTTGTTTTTCTCATTGATTACTTTAATTAAAGCTCGACTATACCATTCGGGATAACGCTGTGTAATGGAATTAGATATCTGGGGGACGTACTCTAAAATCATCTTGTCCAAAATAGAGTAAAAATTTTTTATCATTTCTTCCACGCTGCAGTTTAGCAACACCGACTTCCAGACCACATCACCCAATTCCATATTAATAGAAGTGTAATTGGCTTTTCTAAAAAGGTATTTGTTAGTACGCGATCCCCTCAATGGTGGTATAGTTATGTCACAAGCATCAATGTCAAGAGGAGGGTGAAGCCCATCTACTTTGACTACAGGAGTTGTGGAGACCCCAACATCTAAGGTAAAGTTAGAAAATATTAAATCTAATGTATTGTTATGAGAGTTGACAAAGGAGTTAAACTGTTTAAGATTACAAAAAGATGTCAATTGAATCAAACTTTTAGCAGAATCTTGTAAGTCTGTTGTGCCTTTCTTCAAAAACTCGGGCTGCCCAGATGTCCATCTAATATTAGGTAAATTAAAATCGCCACTTATGATGAAATTGTCATTTGGGCATGCATCAATGACCTCCCTCAACGAATCCATGAATTTTTCTATGCGCGTAGGAATCATGTTATCGGGCGGTATATAAACAATGCAGATATGCAAATCACGCCGCTGACTGGTACCTAGTTTTCGCGCAGGAATAGTCAGCCACATAGACTCAAGACCGGTTCGCTCCCACTCCGGCCGCGGGCGAGCCTGCAGCCTCGGTGCGCAAAGTGCCATCAGTCCTCCACCGAGCGAACCACGATCGCGACGGAACACGTCATACTTAGAATCGCAAAGTTCTGTGTCTAGTATACCATCGCAGAGCCAGGTCTCAGTGATTAGTCCTATGTCAAAATCAGATGCAAGAATACCGTGATAAAAAGTATTAGTTTTAGTGCGGAGACCGCGGACATTCTGATAATACAAGCTTAATTGTTTAGCGTATTTAGTCTCTGTAACATGAGAAGGGTAAAACAAAACATATTAACGTTACGTATAAATGAGTGTTGTTTGTAGGAGACCGGTTTGCTATCGATTGCAAACTACATGTATGGTATCCCAGGATGCGCAAATTTAGCAGAATTAAGATTAAGATTAAAATATTATTGTCGCTGTTAATACGAGTAGTTTTGGAACACGGTCGGTAGCTATTGAAAGGTTTATTAAAAAGAATAGTGACTGTTTTATTCGTTAGGCGGTTGGCTATTTTTTTAGGAATAGAAATTGCAAAAAATGAGTGTGAAAGGTTGCAATGTAGTTGTGTGTTAGTTAAATGTGTGTATGGTGTGTATTGTCTTTTGAGTGTAAGTGGTTTTGTGTTTTCAGGTATAATACAATATGTTCTAGTGTATGACAAAAAACATGACAATCGAGTATTCAAAAGTAAGTATACTCCTATACTGGTGACAGAACTATATAAGAGAGCAAAACATAAAGTATAAATTAACAGATTTTCTTGAGATCTGAAGTTGAGGTTATTAAAATAGGAGGTGACGTTGGATTGCGACGAACATATATGCGACAGTTTTTTGTCCAGACAAAGGCGTAATTGGCTTCTTTACATTTTAATTTACATTGTTTGAATAGTTGTTTATTTTCTTTACACAAATGTTCGTTAATGTAAATCTTGTTGTTTACGTTTTGTTCGCCTCCCAGTCCAACGTCTCCTGCAGTGACACTACGTTTTTTACGCGCGGCGGCCACTATGGCATCCTTTGTCGATCGCTGCTTGAGTCTGGCCACGATACTCCTGGGGTGAGCCGCAGTACTCCCACGTCGTGGTTGAACTCGATGGGCAAACTCAATGTCGCTTAGATCCGCGTTAACACCGACGTAATTAGCAACTTTAACAACGATGCTAGATGTCACCTCATCACTGCTCTCAGGTATTCCTACTAGCTCGATATTTTGCAGACGCGTCCATTGCTGCTGGCGCATGTTATCATCTTCAAGCTGTTTTACTCGAGCCTCGAGAGAAAGCAGATCCTCACGCAGCAATTTATTCTCATCCTTTATCGATTTAATTTCCTTGGAGTTAGCTGACAATAGCTTTTTAATATCTTCATATTGAGAGCTGATAAATTTAATAGAGGTCTCTAAGCCGGCCAGCTGGTCTTTGAAGGATTTAAATTCTTTGTTAAACAGATCTCGGACAATAGAACTAAGTTCCTCGTGGATAATATTTCTGACCTGGGGCCTTAACTGCTCGTCATTGCTTGTGCTAATAGGTTGCTCACAAAGCGCTGTAGACGTACTAGGTTTTCTAATAGTGACATTGGAGCGATCTGCATCATCAACAAGACTTTGCTCTGAAGGCTTAATTGGGGTGTTGCTGTTGTCCCCTTTTGGACGCTGGCTAGTGCACAGCGGGCAGGTCCAAGATCCTTGCCTTTTAAGTATATCGCTTGTCATATTTACACAAACGTAGTGGTATGAACTGGAGCATGTTTTCCGACAACAAGTGATTCTTTCAGCAGATTTTATTGATTTTCCACATGCGCCACAGTTAGTCATGATAATTTCAATTTGTGCAAGTACCTTCAAATAAGTCGTGTACGCTGTGAGTTGCTGCTATACACTGCCAGGCCACTGCACTAGAACTTGATCCCAATTGAAATGACGATAAGGTGTGTTTTAGTATAAACGAAGACAAATGCAAAACACGGTTTGAGTAATGAGCTCGAGGACACGTCCAGTCACGACAACGTACGATGATGATGATTGTTCTGTTATATATCTGTTATATACTTATTTATTATTATACCTCGGTCACTTACGTGGATCTGAATGCATCTCATCATCCCCAGATTCCGCGAGTGGATCGGCACAGCGGTAGTATCGGCGCTCCGGCGCGGCTCCCCGGCGTGCTCCCACGCGGCGCTGGACGCGGTGTGCGCGCTCATGCAGCCCATGCACCAGGAGCCCGACCTGCGCCAGGAGCAGCTGAACAAGGCCAGCATGCTGTCCTCGCCCGCCTTCCTCGAGGGGCTGCTGGCCATGTGGGCCGAGCACGTGGTGAGTAGCTGATACTGTACGGCAGGCTAGCTGCAGCCCATTGAAGAATTCAAACCAGTCACCGCTGGTTCAGTAGTCAAGATCGCTAACCACTGCACCAAACGTGTCGTAGATAAAAATGCCTAACAATTTAATTTAAAAATATACAGTGCTGTGTGTGACGACACGTTTGGTGCAGTGGTTAGAGGTTCTGACTACTGAATCAGCGGTCGCGGGTTCGAATCCCGCAAGGGTAATGTTTGTGTGATGATCACGAACATTTGTACCTAAGTCATGGATGTTGTATTTATGGGAGATGCCCCCGTCATATAATTGGTGTATTGTCCGGCGCATATTTATTATTATTTATTAGTGCTCAACAATGAATTACCTATGTATGTGGTGAGTTTTGTATTTTTCTTAGATATAAAGTGATCTTAAAATGAATCGTTTCGTTAAAATTTAATATCAGGACTGTTTATAATATTCGACCTCAGTACCCTAAACACGTTGTGTGAATTAACGATTCTGATCTATCTTTTCAGGGTATACATATCTGACCATATTTTATTGCTTGTTCTCAGACGTCAGGCAGCGGTGCGCTAGTGGTCGCGGCCATGTTGGATTTCCTCACGTTCGCGCTATGCGTGCCGTACAGCGAGACGACGGATGGGAAGCAGTTCGACCAGCTGCTCGAAATGGTCGCTAATAAGGGACGAATACTCTTCAAACTGTTTGAGGTACATTCATTTTATCATTTTGGGTTTCATTGATTATTTATTTACTTCCAAAAAATGTACACGTATTACTTAATAACAGTATCTTAAAACCTATTATAGGTTTGTCTATACACTATTAGTTCGTTGAGCATAAACACAACACAAAACTATATTAAATTTAGACAAAATGAATATTACCTTTATTACACACAATAAAATAGCGGACAAATACATACCAGTGTCTATCTTTTTTTGCTTAGTGTGTGCTAGATTGCAAAAGACATTAGTTTTTGGCACCCGTCTACCATTTAACGCGACACATTAACGCTGTTAGCCAAATAGCCGCATATAAGCCACTGTAGCTATTAAAACCCCACGTCAATATACATCATGGTTCTTCCCCCTTACAGAATAATTATGAACGGTGTTTTTAATCTGCCATTGTGTCTGTCTGTGTGTTACTGTTGCCTGAGTTGTGTCTTTTCCCCACAGCACCCATCAATGGCCATAGTAAAAGGCGCGGGCCTAGTGATGCGGGCGCTAATCGAAGAGGGCGGAGGCACCGTCGGGTCCCGCATGCAAGCCCTAGCGCTCGCTGAAGCAGCCCTACCGAGACACTTGCTATCCGCGCTCTATGCCCCGGCGAGACTGCACCATAGACATCTGGCGAGGCATTTGGTGGCTCTGTGGTTGGTTGATCACGCCCCCGCCCATAGCTTGCTTACGAGGCTTTTGGTAAGTTAACTGTTTATTTTGATTGTCCAATACGTTACCCAGCGCTGGATGAAGCAGCGATGCCAAGGCATTTACTTTCACCGCTGTATGCGCCGGTGAGACTTCACGACACCTGTCAAGGCATTTGGTGGCTCTGGTTGATGGATCACCATGCCCCAGCTCATAGCCTAATTACGAGACTTGCGGTATTTCTATTTGTGTTTTTTTGTTATTATGAAGTGTCTCCAAATCCCTTGCCACCTTGAACTACTAAACAGTTTTTAGAATATATCACGGTACAAGACCGGGCTACGAGCGCATTGGACACGAAAATTAACACGATAAGTGGCCCAATGAACGGAGCTACAGGGCCCCTATTTTTGATTCATTCGCTTCAAGATGGCGAGTGATTTTCGTTCGACGTAGTGTCAAAAGTCATAGAAAAAAAATCGTTTTCGAACGAAAATCACTCGCCATATCCAAGCGAGTGATTCAGAAATAGGGGCCCACAGCGTTCTGTCTCTCCGTTATATGGAGCGAGAACGAGACTGAGCGAGAGTGTATTTTTTTCGGTGCTGACATGCATGACACGCGACGGTGTTGGTCGGTGATGAAACGGTCTAGTGGATAAAATGTCTTAGATTTCAAAACCTGACACATTCCAAGCACGGTTGTAGTAGGCAAAAACCTTGAATCTTGCATTCATATAAAACTAGAATCCAATTCTATTTATGACACGTGACCTCTTTCCAGCCATCAGGTCTCCTAGCGTTCTTGGAGTCAACAGAAGTACCGCCCGCGGCCGCGATGGAAGCGGAGAAGATAGACGAGCGAGACAACCTACAGCTGGCTCAAGCGACGATCAAGGCGCGCGCGCCGCACTGGGAGGCTCTTGAACGGCAAGTGAAGTACGTCGAGAAACATATTGAGGTAAGTAAATTTATTTTATTTTAAATTTTTGGGAGATGTTTTTGTGTGATAGTGTGCCTTCACATTACCGGGCGTCAGCAGCGTGGCAACAGCGGATGCCTCACTATCTTCTGTCTACCTACCAGAATAGATGACTTATGTGACCTGATTTTCAAAAGAGTGGTGGTTACTTTTAGTTTTTGTTCATTTTAGTTATGACTAAAATGAACAAAATCATTTCAGTCATTAGCGTTAGTAGGGCCAAAAAGATAAGGAGACATGTACGACGGGCCCCGCAATTTTTTTATGGATTTTTTAAGTAAATCGTATCCTGAACTGAATCAACCATTTTTTTAAGAATAACATTAACTGTTTGTATTGTTTTACTTTCATACTCAAACTTTGACATTTGGCCAAAGGCGCATTGTAGGACGTCCACCGATAAGATGGACAGACGATATTGTAAAGATCGCGGGATCACACTGGATGCAGACCGCTTGCGATCGGTCGCTGTGGAGAGTCGTAGGGGAGGCTTATGTTGAGCAGTCGACGTTACGGCTAATAATGATGATGATGATAACATATACTTTGAAGTATGATCGCTTAAATTAAGGTGCGAAATCAATAAGAAAATATTAATTAAAACCTCGATCGTTTCTAGCACTACGCAGCCCTAGCCCTCCAGCACTGGGCGCAGCGCACCGGGCGCGGCTCCGTGTCCGGGCCGGGCGGGGCCGCCGGGGCCGCCAAGGAAGCCCGGGAGCGGCCCGTGGTGCTCCGGAGGCGACGAGAGCGGCTGAAGAGCACGGCCAACTGGCCGCTGTTCTACTACCAGTTCCATAGGGATCACGCGCTGCCTAACTTGATATGGAATCACACTGTAAGTAATTATTTGGTAGTTGGAGAATGAATTATCAAGATATTTTTTTATTCGTTTTGTAGTATATTGTCAGTATACAAACTTAATAGTATAAATTTTACTTGTAAAACGCAACTGCATCTGACAAGGAATTGAACCTGTATTTTATGCTATAGGCATGCTCCCGGATAGCGTAAGACACAGGGTTCAATTCCTTGTCGGTCACAGTTCCTTTTTGAAAGTGCAATTTATACCATGATGATGTTAATAAGAGCCTTTAGTTACGATGGCTGTATCCTATATTTTAGTAAAAACTTCTAGGGTTATAAAAATACTCATGAAATAATTTAGCTTATGTCAATCGTACCTACATTTAATTGTAAATGAACTAAAGTACTTTCTACATTATTAAAATAATTGCTCTATCTTTAGTCTTCTTAACACTAAAATAAGAAGAAGGCATAAGGGCCGATATAAAAAAAAACAAGGATTATTCACAACTACATAGAGTGGATTATTATTCACTTCTTCCTAAATGTTTCTAATATTTATTTACTTGTTTCTTGCTTGGCAACTATTTGTCGAACGTGATCCTCTTGACCACATAATTAATGAGATAAAATAAGTTTGCCTCTGTTTTGAGATAAAATAACTATCGATCCATGTAGTTACTTGTTTTTACATAAATGGACTGTATTTTAGACCAGAGAAGAACTCCGCAACGCTTTAGAGAGTGAACTACGGGCATTCATTTCCGACCGCGAGGCGGCGGGTGGCGCTCTCACTTCCTGGAACCACACTGAGATGGAGGTCCACTACCAATGTCTGCAGAACGAAGTCAAGATCGGCGATTATTACCTCAGGATACTGCTTGAGCAGCGAGACAGTGATGACAGCCCTATACGCAAGTCGTAAGTACGTCACGTGTGTAGCAGAAACGATGTAGCAAAGGGGGTTGGTATACTAGTCAGTTACCAGTAATTTGTCAAAATTGGTGACGTTCAGATTAATAGTCCCCCTAGCCGATTTCGAGTACTAACTAGTCAGTTACGCTATCATAAGTATATCAGCTACGGGCAGTCGCGCGGGACATATTATACGAGTAGTGCACAAGTGTGTGCGTAAACACAGGTGCATCCTCTATTCCTTTCACTCTCATAGCCTGTTGGGACAGCAATCTGACACGTCCGGAGAGAGATCAGGCGCAGGACCAACGGCTTTACGTGCTTTCCGAGGCACGGTAGTGAAACACCGCCAACTTCAAAACTCTGGGCTACACTGAGAATTTATTAACGGAAAATCCCGACCATCGAAGGATTGAGGGATCGAACCCGGGACCTCTGACGCAGCCGTCGCTTTAAAATGCGACCGCTGCGCCACCGAGGCAGTTTCAGATATTAAGCTTGCGAGATACATCTACTACACCGCTTGTTCATCTTCCATTGTCGAACTTCATTGTTTAGATCAATTGGCGTCACATTCACATTTCCATCGTTAGTCGGCGTGTTTTCAACTGAGTCGTGTCTGTGTCATGTCTGTCACGCTTGCACATGAGGCGCGCTGTTATTTCTATCTGTAGTAACATTAAGCCTTCAGTTGCTAACGCTCTGACTATAAACGCTGTCGTAAATAGTTCTTTATGTTTAATGTTCTTGCCCACTACACCGTAGCATACCATGGCCGTGCTAGGAACGTGACACCTTGACCACTAAACCGTTCCGTCACCGACCACCACCGTCGCGTGCTATGCACGAGGAATGCATGCACGGAGCGTGTTAGCACCGGCAAAATACGATCTCTCTCGCTCCATGTAACGGTGAGACAGAACGCTGTCAATCCGTTCAGTGGGCAAGGTAGGGCGTATCGTGTGTTGCTTCTCGTGCTTGACACGGTCCTAACACGGTCATGGTAAAGGTTAAAGGCAGAGCGACTAAACTTTTGTTATTTATCTTTACAGGTACGAATTCTTCAACGACCTCTACCACCGGTTTTTGTCTACGCCCAAAGTGGAGATGAAATGCATGTGCCTCCAAGCGATGAGTATCGTCTACGGGAGGTATTACGAAGACATCGGCCCTTTCGCGGACACCAAATATATTGTACAAATGCTAGATAGGGTAAATATTATATATTTATTATTTGTTTTTTTAAATAGTATTTTGACACTATACAAACTTAATATTATTATAAATTGCACTTACAAAAAGAAACTGTCTCAGACAAGAAAGTAAGGATTACTTTTTTTTATTTGGTATAATACTGTTTTTTTTACATAATAATTAATTTTACAGACATGCGACAGAATGGAAAGGGATAGACTAGTACAATTTGTTGCAAAATTAATTCTACATAGAAGAAATGTTAGCGAAATATTAGAATGGAATGGTATTAGGTGAGTATTTATGTGTCTTAAATATCCTGAAAAGTGATCTTTGATTTGAACTCACATCGTATTTTTATCAATATCCTCATTCAAACACTCTAGCTAAATTCAATTTTCTTTGAGGTATTAAAATAGTCGACTACCCGATCGTTTTAGGAGTTAAATTTGTCTCTTTTTAAAATCTCCAATTCTCGTTTCACCAGGATACTAGTAGACCTAATGACCCTAGCTCACCTCCACACGTCCCGCGCAATGGTCCCAACTCAAAGCAACGTGATCGAAGGGCCTTCTCAGCAGCAGGGCGGAGGCGACCGCGAGTGGTACTACAACCTGGAGCAAGGCGACAAACTGCAGAGGATGGGCCCTGTTAGCTTCCAGCAGGTATGAATACGTGTACAGGAAAAAGGAACAGACAGAAAAACAAATGAGAAATTCTTTACAGATTTCTCGGCGCGATTTCTTTCTAAGGGAATTTGTTGAGTTTTCCTTCAATCTCATCATGAAATTAACTTTTTAATAACACGGACATAAATTACCTATAATGAAAGAAAAAGAAATATAATCGATGAAACAATTTTTCAAAGAAGAAGTAAAAACAAACCTTTTTGAATTTCTCGTTTATTCTTCAAGTCAGGGCTCAAGTAAATGGATGTTCTTTGACTCTTGTTTGCATGTCTCCGCTATTGTGCTAACTGTCTCGTCTATTTTCGGTATGAATACCGATTTGCATACTAATCTACCTTTAATTTGTCAACAGCTCAAAGACTTATACAAGTCCGGCGAGATAAACAACAAGACCAAATGCTGGGCGAACAGTATGGAGGGCTGGCGCGCCGTGGGCGGGGTCCCGCAGCTCAAGTGGACGCTGGCCGCGCGCGGGACGCCGGTGCTGGACGAGAGCGCGCTCGCGGCCACGATACTCGACTTGCTGATCACCTGCGCGCGGTACTACCCGAGCAGGTCAGTGACAGCGAGCGCTGGCGAGACTTGTTATGTAGGCGAACAGTATGGGAGGCTGGCGCGCCGTGGGCGGGGTCCCGCAGCTCAAGTGGACGCTGGCCGCGCGCGGGACGCCGGTGCTGGACGAGAGCGCGCTCGCGGCCACGATACTCGACTTGCTGATCACCTGCGCGCGGTACTACCCGAGCAGGTCAGTGACAGCGAGCGCTGGCGAGACTTGTTATGTAGGCGAACAGTATGGGAGGCTGGCGCGCCGTGGGCGGGGTCCCGCAGCTCAAGTGGACGCTGGCCGCGCGCGGGACGCCGGTGCTGGACGAGAGCGCGCTCGCGGCCACGATACTCGACTTGCTGATCACCTGCGCGCGGTACTACCCGAGCAGGTCAGTGACAGCGAGCGCTGGCGAGACTTGTTATGTAGGCGAACAGTATGGGAGGCTGGCGCGCCGTGGGCGGGGTCCCGCAGCTCAAGTGGACGCTGGCCGCGCGCGGGACGCCGGTGCTGGACGAGAGCGCGCTCGCGGCCACGATACTAGACTTGCTGATCACCTGCGCGCGGTACTACCCGAGCAGGTCAGTGACAGCGAGCGCTGGCGAGACTTGTTATGTAGGCGAACAGTATGGAAGGCTGGCGCGCCGTGGGCGGGGTCCCGCAGCTCAAGTGGACGCTGGCCGCGCGCGGGACGCCGGTGCTGGACGAGAGCGCGCTCGCGGCCACGATACTCGACTTGCTGATCACCTGCGCGCGGTACTACCCGAGCAGGTCAGTGACAGCGAGCGCTGGCGAGACTTGTTATGTAGGCGAACAGTATGGGAGGCTGGCGCGCCGTGGGCGGGGTCCCGCAGCTCAAGTGGACGCTGGCCGCGCGCGGGACGCCGGTGCTGGACGAGAGCGCGCTCGCGGCCACGATACTCGACTTGCTGATCACCTGCGCGCGGTACTACCCGAGCAGGTCAGTGACAGCGAGCGCTGGCGAGACTTGTTATGTAGGCGAACAGTATGGGAGGCTGGCGCGCCGTGGGCGGGGTCCCGCAGCTCAAGTGGACGCTGGCCGCGCGCGGGACGCCGGTGCTGGACGAGAGCGCGCTCGCGGCCACGATACTCGACTTGCTGATCACCTGCGCGCGGTACTACCCGAGCAGGTCAGTAACAGCGAGCGCTGGCGAGACTTGTTATGTAGGCGAACAGTATGGGAGGCTGGCGCGCCGTGGGCGGGGTCCCGCAGCTCAAGTGGACGCTGGCCGCGCGCGGGACGCCGGTGCTGGACGAGAGCGCGCTCGCGGCCACGATACTCGACTTGCTGATCACCTGCGCGCGGTACTACCCGAGCAGGTCAGTGACAGCGAGCGCTGGCGAGACTTGTTATGTAGGCGAACAGTATGGGAGGCTGGCGCGCCGTGGGCGGGGTCCCGCAGCTCAAGTGGACGCTGGCCGCGCGCGGGACGCCGGTGCTGGACGAGAGCGCGCTCGCGGCCACGATACTCGACTTGCTGATCACCTGCGCGCGGTACTACCCGAGCAGGTCAGTAACAGCGAGCGCTGGCGAGACTTGTTATGTAGGCGAACAGTATGGGAGGCTGGCGCGCCGTGGGCGGGGTCCCGCAGCTCAAGTGGACGCTGGCCGCGCGCGGGACGCCGGTGCTGGACGAGAGCGCGCTCGCGGCCACGATACTCGACTTGCTGATCACCTGCGCGCGGTACTACCCGAGCAGGTCAGTAACAGCGAGCGCTGGCGAGACTTGTTATGTAGGCGAACAGTATGGGAGGCTGGCGCGCCGTGGGCGGGGTCCCGCAGCTCAAGTGGACGCTGGCCGCGCGCGGGACGCCGGTGCTGGACGAGAGCGCGCTCGCGGCCACGATACTCGACTTGCTGATCACCTGCGCGCGGTACTACCCGAGCAGGTCAGTGACAGCGAGCGCTGGCGAGACTTGTTATGTAGGCGAACAGTATGGGAGGCTGGCGCGCCGTGGGCGGGGTCCCGCAGCTCAAGTGGACGCTGGCCGCGCGCGGGACGCCGGTGCTGGACGAGAGCGCGCTCGCGGCCACGATACTCGACTTGCTGATCACCTGCGCGCGGTACTACCCGAGCAGGTCAGTGACAGCGAGCGCTGGCGAGACTTGTTATGTAGGCGAACAGTATGGGAGGCTGGCGCGCCGTGGGCGGGGTCCCGCAGCTCAAGTGGACGCTGGCCGCGCGCGGGACGCCGGTGCTGGACGAGAGCGCGCTCGCGGCCACGATACTCGACTTGCTGATCACCTGCGCGCGGTACTACCCGAGCAGGTCAGTAACAGCGAGCGCTGGCGAGACTTGTTATGTAGGCGAACAGTATGGGAGGCTGGCGCGCCGTGGGCGGGGTCCCGCAGCTCAAGTGGACGCTGGCCGCGCGCGGGACGCCGGTGCTGGACGAGAGCGCGCTCGCGGCCACGATACTCGACTTGCTGATCACCTGCGCGCGGTACTACCCGAGCAGGTCAGTAACAGCGAGCGCTGGCGAGACTTGTTATGTAGGCGAACAGTATGGGAGGCTGGCGCGCCGTGGGCGGGGTCCCGCAGCTCAAGTGGACGCTGGCCGCGCGCGGGACGCCGGTGCTGGACGAGAGCGCGCTCGCGGCCACGATACTCGACTTGCTGATCACCTGCGCGCGGTACTACCCGAGCAGGTCAGTAACAGCGAGCGCTGGCGAGACTTGTTATGTAGGCGAACAGTATGGGAGGCTGGCGCGCCGTGGGCGGGGTCCCGCAGCTCAAGTGGACGCTGGCCGCGCGCGGGACGCCGGTGCTGGACGAGAGCGCGCTCGCGGCCACGATACTCGACTTGCTGATCACCTGCGCGCGGTACTACCCGAGCAGGTCAGTAACAGCGAGCGCTGGCGAGACTTGTTATGTAGGCGAACAGTATGGGAGGCTGGCGCGCCGTGGGCGGGGTCCCGCAGCTCAAGTGGACGCTGGCCGCGCGCGGGACGCCGGTGCTGGACGAGAGCGCGCTCGCGGCCACGATACTCGACTTGCTGATCACCTGCGCGCGGTACTACCCGAGCAGGTCAGTAACAGCGAGCGCTGGCGAGACTTGTTATGTAGGCGAACAGTATGGGAGGCTGGCGCGCCGTGGGCGGGGTCCCGCAGCTCAAGTGGACGCTGGCCGCGCGCGGGACGCCGGTGCTGGACGAGAGCGCGCTCGCGGCCACGATACTCGACTTGCTGATCACCTGCGCGCGGTACTACCCGAGCAGGTCAGTAACAGCGAGCGCTGGCGAGACTTGTTATGTAGGCGAACAGTATGGGAGGCTGGCGCGCCGTGGGCGGGGTCCCGCAGCTCAAGTGGACGCTGGCCGCGCGCGGGACGCCGGTGCTGGACGAGAGCGCGCTCGCGGCCACGATACTCGACTTGCTGATCACCTGCGCGCGGTACTACCCGAGCAGGTCAGTAACAGCGAGCGCTGGCGAGACTTGTTATGTAGGCGAACAGTATGGGAGGCTGGCGCGCCGTGGGCGGGGTCCCGCAGCTCAAGTGGACGCTGGCCGCGCGCGGGACGCCGGTGCTGGACGAGAGCGCGCTCGCGGCCACGATACTCGACTTGCTGATCACCTGCGCGCGGTACTACCCGAGCAGGTCAGTAACAGCGAGCGCTGGCGAGACTTGTTATGTAGGCGAACAGTATGGGAGGCTGGCGCGCCGTGGGCGGGGTCCCGCAGCTCAAGTGGACGCTGGCCGCGCGCGGGACGCCGGTGCTGGACGAGAGCGCGCTCGCGGCCACGATACTCGACTTGCTGATCACCTGCGCGCGGTACTACCCGAGCAGGTCAGTAACAGCGAGCGCTGGCGAGACTTGTTATGTAGGCGAACAGTATGGGAGGCTGGCGCGCCGTGGGCGGGGTCCCGCAGCTCAAGTGGACGCTGGCCGCGCGCGGGACGCCGGTGCTGGACGAGAGCGCGCTCGCGGCCACGATACTCGACTTGCTGATCACCTGCGCGCGGTACTACCCGAGCAGGTCAGTGACAGCGAGCGCTGGCGAGACTTGTTATGTAGGCGAACAGTATGGGAGGCTGGCGCGCCGTGGGCGGGGTCCCGCAGCTCAAGTGGACGCTGGCCGCGCGCGGGACGCCGGTGCTGGACGAGAGCGCGCTCGCGGCCACGATACTCGACTTGCTGATCACCTGCGCGCGGTACTACCCGAGCAGGTTAGTTTTACCTTTTTTTTTAAACTATAATTCGTAATCAAATGACTTCAATAAGCGTTCCCCTGGTGTTGGGTAGCAGCAACATAAGTACCGGCAGAAGGCTGAAGATATAGTTTATCAGAAAAGGTTTTGACTGGGTATACCCCCGGTTCTTAAACTGCGGTGTGGAAGGCAAGACTGAAGCCACCACACAACCAGCGCCAGGGCCTCCCGGGGACCTGGCTTATGCTGAGTGAGGTCCTCTTGATTTGGACATCACCAACACACGGCACACCGTGGCACGCACTGCATGGTTGTTTTATTTCTCTGTTTTTGTTTTTTGTTTGTTTTTTTTTCTGTTTTATATTTTGTAAATTCGTCATGTGATAGTGTATGTTATTATTTTGTGTACTTGTTCAAATGTGTACGTGTGTGTGTTTGTGATGCCCTAATTAAAAAAATAATTTTATTTCTTCTTCTACCTTCCCTTATTTCGAGTTTTGGAAAAAACTCTACCGACAAGAACCTTGCTCATACATTTAATGATAATAATCAAATTCTGTCGAGATTTAGATCATTGTGGGTCAAATGGGTGTATTTGTTTTATTAGTTGCACAAAACAAATCCACCCATTCCTTCTTTGCAGTCTTAATTGTAGACTTGTATGTTTTGTAACGTGTATATTTACATATTTACTCTTTCATTGAATTACATTATTAAGGCCTTAAATATAACTGATTTTAGTATTTCGACGATAATAACCACTTAAAATAATCGTCAGCAACGACGTAAAAGTCTTCAAGTTCTTGTTATTTACTTGTTTTGTACGCACACTAACAAATTATTTTTTACTTAATTTACCAGAGACGAGGAAGACGCAGTAATCAGACCACTGCCCAAAGTGAAGCGGTTGTTGTCTGAGCCAGCGTGCTTGGCGCACGTCGTCCAGTTATTGCTGACCTTCGACCCTATACTGGTGGAAAAGGTAAGTGGTTCTTATGTGAGGTTCGTAGGTAACAGAAACGTTGTTGATACCAAGCGTTGAAATAAACAAGCGCAGATACAAGAAAAGTGCATTAAAAATTATATTTTGTTTTAAAGATCATAATGTCCATAGTCCGCGTTTTTTCAATTCCAGGACAATAAAAATAAACTCACCTAAAAGTGATAAGTTCTTTTTTGCACTTAAAATATACGATTTCAGCAGTTTTTTTTATATAAACGCTACTTTGCACCGTTTACAAATCTGATAGGTAGCCATAGTAAATAAATAGCAAGCTCCAAAAAATCTGGCTTCTAAGAACTCTTTTTATAAGCCTTGTATTTCTGAAATTATATTAGGGCATTATTTTTGTAGGTGGCAACACTGCTCTACGAAGTGATGCAAGACAACCCGGAGATATCGAAGCTGTACCTGACCGGCGTGTTTTACTTCATGCTTCTCTATACCGGATCGAACCTATTACCCATTGCGAGGTTCTTACGGCTCACGCATATGAAGCAAGCGTTTAGAGCCGATCAGGTTAGTGAAATCCATCGAATGATGCTTTAATACCCTGATTTCTATTTGCAGCTGTCGTGATAGAGTAATAAACAATTTCTATAGACCACTTTACTGAGACCTCGCCTGCGGGGCGTGAAAGGCGTGCCGTCCCCGCCCCTCACGCTGCCCGCTCTCGCCACCCCGCGCACCCCGCGCACCCCGCCGCAGGCGAAGTGTTATTAAATCGGTTTATCTATAGCTACCCAACTATAGCTGTGAGTTCAGACCACAGAACATAAAAAACGATAGAAGTAGTATTAACTCCTATTTGTATGAAAACCAGTGTGACCAAACTAACACATTTGTGATTATATCACATTATCACGCACACCAAGAATGTCTTGTAGCGATTGGTTACCTTTCAATATCAGATAGTTTCGCTACCCGACACTAGATGCCTCTTATTCACTATCAGATAGTTCCGCCACCTGACGACAGATGCTATTTAAAAATCATTCATAGCTAGAGATGGGACATTTACTAGATAGATATTCATGTCGATATTTTTGTTATGGAACATGAGACAGCATTATGTTTTATCATATAAAAAATATACAAATTGTTAATGACTTCTTTATTGTAAGCTATAAATGACAAAAATACCGGAATAAAGGCAATGTTCATTATGAGAAGAGATAAACGCACTCCAAAAAATCTGTATTTATTTACAAGAGACATTTAATTTACATTTATTCACTATGAAAATAATATTAAGTTATTAATTAAATGTGTTTATTAATTTATTTAAACAAGTTATTAATTATATACGAAAAAAAAAACAAAAAAGGAAATCCCTAAAGCTGGAGGGCGTAAAAAAATTATGGCAGGAAACGACAGTAAAAGTCATTTTAATTTGGCATGCGATGTACAAAGATCCTGTATATTTAATTAGCTTTTACTTAGTACTTGGCTTACTATTTTTTAGTATTTCGTTATTATATTTACATTTATTAAAAAAAACATCAATTTATCAACCTTTTTAAAAACTTTCCTTTTTTATGTCTTACAATAACAAGTATCGATAGCTAACTTATCGATATTTTGATTTGGTCATTCCCTAAATGAGTAGCGTTTCGACAATAAGTAACAGTCAAAATATAGTTTCGACCTTATCTCTATGAACAGTGAAATGGTTTTAGGTTGTAATTTATATGGATTGTTATTTTCTGCAAAATTTACAATTTCTAATGAAATAATGATATAATATTACTTACCGATGATATGTTACGCCTCCTTTGGATAAATTGTTTGTAGTGCTTGTGTTTTTGCACTCTAATACAGTGCAGGTCGGCATATTTAAAGTTTTTTGTTCGTACAGCAAAACGTCTTAAATGTTCGAGCAACTGTCACCGTCTGAAGCGCGTGGAAGGGGGCGGGAACCTAAGATGCGCCAAGCTTGGCTTATGCGTCGCTACTCGGGGCCCGCCTACTTACTACTTCTACTCGTTTTTTATGTTCTGTGGTTCAGACCTTGTCTTTTATTTGTGAATATCTCCTAGCCCTATACTATCTTGGTGTTTATGAATCAGTCCAATAAAAAGTTATCAGTATGTATACTAGACAAACATGGTACTCGGACTTTTTCTATGCCTCGTCGTCAGATACTTGCACAGTTGAAAATGAATTGCTCAGTGTGCAACTTCTTATTTAATGAAGACTGGCGACACTTCATCGGGCTTAAATTTAAATCACTTAACTTAGGCCGTATTTTCGATCTGACCAATATGATATCTGAAGCCGAGCCATGCAAAGCGCAAGGGCACTACCTACCTTTTCTCGAAGATGCTTCGTCGGTTTTTTTGAACCCTTATAACATCGATTCTTATCCATATTTCTTTATAACAGTAAGTGTATTATCATAACCAATAATTGTCCACAGACAAGCTCAGACATAATGCAGCGCTCGATCCTGGGCCAGCTGCTGCCGGAGGCGATGGTGTGGTACCTGGAGAACCACGGCGCGGAGAAGTTCGCGCAGATCTTCCTCGGCGAGTGGGACACGCCTGAGGCTATATGGAACAACGAGATGAGGTAATTACTCTATAGGCGCTTACTAAAACAATAAATAATTTAATACCTATGTACTCCGTGCAACTATACGCTGTACCCCAATCACGAATAATTGCGTCAAAGTATTCGTATAGTTATGTAATCAATTGTATGAGAATTGGAAAGCGCCTCTATCGGACGTAAAACAAACAAAAATATTGACACTCGAATAAGATAATATATGTATTTCAAAAATTTTAATTAAATTAACCTGTTTCTTTACGTTAGTTTGACGTTATCTGCGGTAAGGCTTTCGAGCTTATTACACGACACGGGAGTGCTTCGAGCTGCCGAATTAAATGAGCAGGCCAGAATTTTTCTTTTTTACGGCAAAAAAATCATCGCTTGCTCCTGATTCCCGAAGCTCTGAAATCTGTTTTCACTGAAGACTAGTGCACTATTCAACCTTTGTAAACTTGTTTCGCTCCTGATTCCCGATGCTCGGAAGTCTGTTTCCACTGAAGACTAGTGCACTATTCAACCTTCGTAAACTTGTTTCTCGCCGGATTCCCGATGCTCCGAAGTCTGTTTCCACTGAATACTAGTGCACTATTCAACCTTCGTAAACTTGTTTCTCGCCGGATTCCCGATGCTCGGAAGTCTGTTTCCAATGAAGACTAGTGCACTATTCAACCTTCGTAAACTTGTTTTCGCCGGATTACCGATGCTCGGAAGTCTGTTTCTATTGAATACTAGTGCACTATTCAACCTTCGTAAACTTGTTCCAGACGCATCCTAATAATGAAAGTGGCGGCGCACATCGGCGAGTTCACGCCGCGGCTGCGCGCGCACGTGAGCGCGCGGTACCCCTACCTCGCCATCCCCGCGGTGCGCTACCCGCACCTGGAGGCCGAGCTGTTCTGCAACACCTTCTACCTGCGGCACCTGTGCGACACCACCCGCTTCCCCGACTGGCCCATACCCGAGCCGGTACGTACTCGCACTGTGCATAGTCGTGACGCATCATACAGTACCTCGCCATCCCCGCGGTGCTGTGTCGTGTATCCACTGCTGGCATTTCTGAACGTCGCTTAGCTACGCTAAGCAACTGTTTGATATTGTCATCATAATTCTAATCAGACTTCTGACGTCCACTGCTGAACATTTTTTTTATATAGTATCTAGGCAGACATTTGGCTACAATCTCACCTGATGGTAAGTGATGACATATGCCTTTCCTATTATTTTCCACAGCAACCAAGCTGTTGCATTGCAAGTGGTCTGCATCTTGTGTGATCCGGAGACAGAGACTTATTCCTTCGATTGGCATATTATCATTACCTGAAGATTTATTGTTCATCCTTCGCTTTAGATTTAAAGTTTGTAATCTAAATATCTAATCGAACACCAACCTGAACTTTCCACTTTTATCAAAGATTTTGTGTTACGCTGTATCCTATCTTATTTAATACAAAACATTCTCATCTACTGCAATATTACGTCACGTACATATCATATCATCCATAAATATTAATGCACTAAACAATGAAACTATGGGTTTCTTCAAATATATTTTGTATTTTATACGGAGCACAACAGTTCAAAGTAATGTTCACAGAGTAGAGAGAGTTGACCATAGATTACAAAATAATGTGAAAAGGCGCCAAATTTACCATAGACTATAAACAAATATTTTAACACTCCTTCCAAATTTGAGCCTTCCTTTGATATTAACTTATAAAATGCAAATTCACACTAAGTAGTTAACACAAAAAGTGACTATTTCATAAATACAAATTAATGAAGTTTTGACATGCCGATATTATGTCTCATAAAACTGAATTTATCTTTAGACAGAGCCTTTGTAAAAATATCAGCATACTGATTATTTGTGTGTACATAGTTCAAGCTAATAATATTTTCATAATATTTTTCCTTAACAAAATTATATTTAATGTCTATGTGTTTGCATCTCTTATGAAATTCACTATTTTTTATCACACTTATAGCACTTTGATTGTCAATGTTTAAACACACAGAGCTTTGGTTAAATTCACTTAAATCACTGAGTAATTGTCTTAGCCACATAGCTTCCTTTGTAGCTGCACAAGCAGCCATAAATTCGGCCTCCGTTGTAGATAAGGCCACAGTTTGCTGACGTTGAGACGACCAAGTGACAGCAGCTCCATTTTTTAGAAATACATAGCCAGTTATAGAGCGACTAGTTCCTATGTCATTTGCAAAATCAGCATCACTGTATCCAACCAGTTCAGTACTGTCTGAGTTAGATATGTAGCATAATCCATAGTCTTTTGTCTCTTTGAGGTATTTTAGTATTTTCTTTACAGCATTCCAGTGAGAGTCATCATAAGAGTGTAAGTATCTACTCACCTGGCTAACTGCAAACATAATGTCAGGTCTGCTTACAGTTGCTGCATGAATAAGTGATCCTACTGCTTCTCGGTAAGGATAATTTTTCTTGGGTTCATCATCAGGCTTCATCAGCTTCACATTAGGATCAGCAGGAACACTGTTTGGGTTGACATCTTGCATGTTGAACTTCTTCAAAATTTGGTCAATGTATTTGGTCTGATGAAGAAAAATACAATTTTGATGTCTTTCAATTTGCATGCCCACAAAGTTAGTTAAACTAGAGCATATTTTCAGATCAAAGTTTGCTTGTAAATCGTTGGTTACTTTTACTATGGTAGGTTTATCTTTACAGAATAAGAGACCATCGTCAACATAGAGACACAGATAACATTTGAAACCATTTATGATTCCAGTATAGACACACTGATCAGCTTTACTTTTCTCAAAGCTAAATTTATTCAAGACTGAGTTGAATTTAGCATTCCAACACCTAGGTGCTTGCTTCAATCCATATAGTGACTTGACAAGTTTACATACCATGTTTGGTTTGCAGTGTAGTCCCTCTGGTGGTGTCATAAATATGTCTTCCTTCAACTCACCATATAGAAATGCAGTGGTCACATCAAATTGAATTATCTCTAGTTTTTCTTGAGCTGCAATAGATAATAATAAGCGAATAGAGTCATACCTTACTGTTGGTGAGAAAGTTTCATCATAATCAATCCCTTCTTTTTGCGCATAACCTTTTGCACACAGTCGAGCTTTAAAACGAGGACCTGTTGGTTCATCTTTAACCCGGAAAACCCATTTGCATCCAATTGGCTTTGCATTCGGAGGCTTTTCCACTAATGTCCATGTTCCATTTCGACGATGAGATTCCAGTTCATTCTCAATTGATATTTTCCATTTCTCAGAATCAGTTGATGTAACTGCTTCATTGTAATTCAGTGGAACAGGAATATCTTCAGTGTAGCACAGGTAACCACTTTCGTTATCGTTCTTACATTTTGAAAACATTTCTCTATTTCTAGGTCTCAGGGTTATATTTGAGGTTGGTGGTGTATCAAAGGTTTCACTTGGTAAGTATTCACTATCTGTAGTGTTATCTGGCTCGGTTACAGTGTTTATGGATTTTAATGTTTCATCAGCATCAGAGCTCCCAGATGTGTGCTTGTCAATTGTTTCGGATGATGAGTCACACATTGAGCTATCTTCAATTAAATCCACCGGAACATAATTTCTTTTAACTGTCGATTCCAGAAACACAGCATCTCTGCTTTTTATTACAGTTCTCGAACCAGGAATCAAGAATCTATAACCTTTTGTGTAATCGCAGTAACCAACAAATCTGGCTTTCTGTGCTTTTGGATCCCATTTCCTTCTCTTTTCTTTAGGAAGATGAATCATGGCTTCACACCCAAATATTCTCAGGTGATTCACATTTGGTTTCAGTCCAGACCATATTTCTTCTGGTGTCTTGTATTGAAGTGATCGTGTTGGAGTTCTGTTGATAAGATAAGCAGCAGTGTGCACAGATTCAGCCCAATATAGTTTAGGTAAGTCGGCGTTAAGTAACAAGCACTTTGCTTTTTCAACCAATGTTCTATTCATTCTTTCAGCAACTCCGTTTTGTTCGGGGGTGTATGGTGTGGTGGTTTGATGAATTATTCCAGCAGATTTTAGAAACTCCGAAAAACTTGAGTTGACATACTCAAGGCCATTGTCAGAGCGAAGACACTTTATGTTGCACTCTAATTGCTTCTCCACTTGACTTTTGAATTCCTTAAACTTCTCCAGAGCATCAGACTTCCTATGTAAAAAGTAAATAAACACCTTCTTGGAGTAATCATCAATTAACGTCATGAAGTATTTTGCACCACCCAGTGAAGTTGTCTCCATTGGACCACAGATATCGGAATGCACCAGTTCTAGTAACTTTGAAGTTTTAGAAGTACTCTGTTTCAGAGGTAAACGTGTCTGTTTGCCTTCCAGACATGTTACACAAGTTAAATTCTCATTTTTCTTTGTTAATTTAACACCTTCTGTGTTATCTTCTAATTTTTCAAGATCTTTGAAATTCAAATGGCCCATGCGTTGATGCCAGAGGTAAATGTCTTGCTTGTCAACATCAGATATGTATGCATGCTCATTTTTCATATCCAGCCTGTACATATTGTTGATTAAACTTGCCGTTGCAACAACCACATTGTCTCTATTCATTATTGTGCAGCCTTTACTGTTGAATTTGACTTGGCCTCCATTTTTTATGATCTGACTGACTGACAGTAGATTTGTTGACAATTCTGGTACATACAGTACATTCTGAAATAGTATTTTATTGTACTGACCTTTATCATTGCACACATCTAAACTCAGTTGTCCAGTACTATGAACTGATAATGACTTGTCATTTGCTACCTTGATTGTCTTGATAAGTGGCACCTTCTCATCTTGCAGTAAATTCTTGTGTCTGGTCATATGCACTGAAGCGCCCGAGTCTATGTACCATGGATCTACATCAGGGTTCGCTGTTGAAGCTACGAAAGCAGCAGCATAGCTTGAATTCTCATGAGTTTTCTTCTTAGGTTTCGACTTGCACTCTGCAGCGATATGGCCATACTTATTGCAGCAGTAACATCGAGGTCCCTTTCTAAATGGTTTCTTTGAACTTGAGTTTTCTTTAGACTTTGAATTTGCTGCAAAAGCTGCTGTGTCACTTTCACTCATTTTGACATCTTGTAGGATTTTTGACTTGACAGAGTCTGCACTTATTTTCATGCCTGAACTTTCTATTGCAATGATCATGGGTTTGTATGTTTCAGGTAGACCGGAGAGGAGCAGAGTGCCGAGCCACTCATCGTCCACTTTGAAACCAATATTCCTTAGTTTGTGCGCCGTGGTCATGATTTTGCTCACATATTCTTCTACATTTGAACATCCAGCGAGACTTGTTGTGCATAAATCTCGAAGCAGACCCACTCGGCGTGTTAGCCCTGAGTCGTCAAAGGCTTTTGCCAAACAGTCCCATACCTCCTTTGCACTGGTTGCATCTTGTATATGTATGTAGTTTATGGAATCTACTAGTAGGATAATCTTTGACTTCGCCTTCAGATCACGTTTGGGATCGATAATTTGATCTTCTTTAGGTTCAACACAGTCCCACAATTCTTCGTGCTCGAGATATGTTTTGAGCGCAAATCTCCAAGTGGAATAGTTTTCCCTGCCAGTTAACTTCTCGATTACAGCTAGCGAATTGCTTGAAGACATTTTTCAGCGTTATTTTGACGAACTGTATGATATTTCACAGTCTGAAGATACAACGTGCACTTTGAGGTTATCTTTCCGGCAGAATGTAATTGTTCGACTTTTACACTGTTTTGACTTTGTCCATATTTATCAGGGCTTACTGGGCCCGTAACCTAATGCACTAAACAATGAAACTATGGGTTTCTTCAAATATATTTTGTATTTTATACGGAGCACAACAGTTCAAAGTAATGTTCACAGAGTAGAGAGAGTTGACCATAGATTACAAAATAATGTGAAAAGGCGCCAAATTTACCATAGACTATAAACAAATATTTTAACAAATATTTTTCCAGGTGGGCCTATTAAAAGACGTGCTAGAAGCGTGGCGCCGCGAAGTGGAAAAGAAGCCTCCTTCCATGACAGCGAGCGAAGCGTACGCAGTGCTAGGGCTCAATGGCAGCCAGCATGATGAGGCGGCAGTGCGCAAGGCGTACTACAGGCTCGCTCAGCAGTTCCATCCTGATAAGAACCCGGAAGGGCGGGTGGGTTATCTTAAAATGTACTTTTTTATAATACTTAAAAAGACGGCTAATGATGCGGAAAAATCTGGCACTGGTATGTGTGCTCATTATTATAATTTTTTATGCCCTTAATGTGATAAGATATGACTTGGTTGACTTACCACAGGCACGCTTATAAACCAGAGAATGCTTTAGAGAAGTTTTCAATTAAGAGAGAAAATGCATAGGAAAATAAGAATTCTTTTCATATATTGTCTGTCAAAATTCAAAACCTTATAGTATTATCTGGGCGGCCGGTCTATAATGAAGACATCAGTAAGTAACTAATTTGAACTATATCCTATTTAGGCCATTCTCCGTACTGTTTCTAATTCTCCATGCTTAGTCATTACATAATCTGTGTTTATTTCTGTTGTCATTTCTATTAACTAGTCAATCAATATAACTACACACACTACCCCGGCAGGATCGCTTCGAAGCAGTAAACCAAGCATACGAGTTCCTCTGCAGCCGCAACGTGTGGACGGGCGACGGGCCCAACACCAACAACATCGTGCTCATCCTCCGCACGCAGACGATACTCTTCAGGAGATACTCCGATGGTAAGACGCATTTGGAATCGCCTTTTGTTCATTTTCGTGTATTTCTTCTCGCCTGCCTCGGTGGCGCAGCGGTGAGAAGGTCGCATTTTAAAGCTACGGCTGTGCCAGAGGTTCCGAGTTCGATTCCCAAAAAAATATACCTCGGGCGGGCCAAAAATATTGGTTTTTATGTTTAGTTTGGAA
>OY757270.1:3278374-3440161 GCA_963584085.1 Pyrausta aurata | reverse complement strand
CATGCGCTTTTGTAAGTAACATACCCACGCCATCTAGCAGAACCCCTAAGAACTTTTACAAAATGGTTTCTTTAGTACACCATACATGCTTTTTAGTCTAAACGTTTATCGAAAGAACAAGGAACGCAAAGAGTGGCATTTCATTCTCACACGACTGGTCAGCACTTTATGCCAGCAACCTGTAACCATTATAAAAACAAGAGAGAATATCCGATAACATTTATTATATTCTTTATTGCACTTATAAGATGTACAGAAAATAGGTACAAGAAGTCACAATGTGAACAAAGGTGGGCTTATCCCTAAAAGATACCTCTTCCAGCCAACCCATAGGTGTAGGAAATGTAATGTAATAACATTTAGGTGGTTTATATTAAGATCCTTTTTGTCGACACAGTTATAGTCTCACTACTATCTTCCATCAGTCTTCCAATTGATGATGACTGAAGACCATTACAGATATGGCACTTCAAATTTAGGGTTCCGTACAAACCAGTAGGTATATAAGTCAAAGTTCACCCATCACGAGAATTTTGTCATGGTTTTTTTTACACACTGAAATTCATAACATTTCAAATCATCATCATCATTCTCTTGCCCTGTTCCCAGTTTATCTAGGGTCTGCGCAGTATGTTTCACGCTTCCGTTTAACATTACAAATATGGAAAGCTAAATTAAAGACAAAGGTTTCTTTATCGTTTCAGTAATCCTTTAATAATATCAAAGTTTTTTATTTACTAGTCGTCTCCCGCGACGTCGCCCGCGTATATTTTGGATGTCCCGTGAAATGGTTCAAGTAAATTAATGGTTTAAAGTAATTACTATCGAGGTCACCCACACCACGCTTAAAATACTCGCATAATATCAGCCTGAACTATAAAAATGACTTGACTATCATGTGTTAGAAAGTAAGAAAATAGTAAGGCAAAAGTAGTTAGTAGTAATCTCTCATTTAGATGCAATACTTTTTTCGGCGAAGTTCACTATCAAATATACTGAGCATTGAACTTGGCTATCATTTTTCACATTGATGTTTTTGTTGGGATATCATAACTTTTTATAGAAATATTTATTTGCTTATTCATAAATCATTAATACATATTTTGTGCAAGCTTCCATTCACTTAATTATAACGGTTTCAGACGCTACAATTAAAAAACTTTCTTTTGTTTTCAGATTTTTTCCTTCGCTTACACATTATTACCTACCTAGCTAGATGCCATATTTCAACTGTCTAGGTTTGTTAATTAGAGCACCGCACCCACACAATTACTTTGATAAACCATATATGGTTTTGCCATGTTTGACTTTTTGTAGTCTAGCTTATAGACCTTTTTTACTATAAAACTGTAATTTGGCATGGGTTTCTTTATATGCTAATCACACCGCCTAAAATATGTATTTTAAAATATTTTTGGGACACCTCCCTACAAGGAATGAATTATGATGAGCATGAGTTCCTACACCGAAAGGGCAACACCAGGGTTTATCTCATGAATCGTGATAGTAAGACAGTTGAAATTTTCAGGAAGGATGTATTCATGTTGCCGTTGAAAAAACAAAAACTTAAAAAACAGTTTTTTTTTCAGGTTGCTCTCATACAACTTATCTACTCTGATAAAGATAATAATGAGGGGCTGCCCCATTATTAGGACTTCATATCTTTTGTATGGGACTCCCTGACAACAGATATGATGTTTATGCCATTTTCATAGATAATGGTACGGAACCCTTCGTGACCCCGAAGCGCCATTTGGCGCTAACTACAAGATTAATACAATTATTATGTGTCACAAACACCAAAGTTGTTTTGGATATTCAGTAACAGCAATTTGAGGAACAACGGTTATAAAAATAAAATTAAGACAGTCTCCACACATTTTCGAAAGAACAAAATTGAAAAAAATATTCAGATTTGACATTTCTGAATGCAAATATAATTGGATTATACTGAGTAATCTCTATGTTCGTCGCTCAAGTCCATGTCACCAAATAAGAGATAGATAGTCAATGCATTATTACTACACGATTCAGAAAATGTGTACGTACGTACGTAAATAACATGGAAACCTGAGTTCCATACACGAAGAGAGCTAGACCGACCTTAACTTAACCTCCAATGTTTGTATTTTGTCACAGGAGTCTAGATGTAAATAAATAAATAAAATTAATATAGACCTATCACCTAATAATTTTCTCCCTCCCTCAAATTCATATAATATTTTCTCGTCTCCAATATACTAGAGTCACCAGGGCACAGCTTTAGCATTTGAGATTACTGCTAAACCTACAGTTATGGTTTAGCTCTGATTTTTCCAAATAGAGAAAATGTTCAAAACTACAAAAATTTGACATGAGTGTTTTATGCTTTTTGTTTATATTGTTACTATAGAAACGGATTCATCTCTACGATTGGTACAAAAATATAGTTCATTTATTCACATCAATTATATATGTCGCTACAGCCTTTCTCTTTTTATTTTGCTTAACACGTAGAGGTTGGGGGTTCCATCCTCATGGCATTGAGGAGATTTATCCGCATGGTGATGATGTTTTTGATACTAATTTTCTTTTTGAAATTTATTTTCATTGTTATGTAGTTTTTTTAATAGGATTTGCTACTTTAAAAAAAACCTAAAAATTTAATTAGTTTTTATTTTTTTTTATTTTAAATGTTGAAATGTCCAAAAATTAAAATAAATACTTATTTCGTTTTCTAAAAAATATTGTGACTATGTAGAAAAATATTCATGATACCCCCGATTTGAACCCGCGACCTTTGATTAGTAAAGACTGGTGCTGATCCAACTGAGTGTGACGCGGCGCGGCGAAATTAGCTATTATTAGTTCTTAGGTGTTTTACGTAATTAAGTACGCAAATAAAATTGCAAAAATTGACATAGGTCCAGCGTTCGCAGTGGCGTCAAGGGGAATGAGGAAATGGTATCTCGTGCTTGTCATTTGAATAAAAAGATAGCGCTATTTCTGCTTGCATGTATAGAACAGAGATGACACGACGATCAACTGTTGCGTCAAAGTCGTTGCGCGAATCACCATCGTCACAAGTGTGAGAATCACTAAATCAGTGTTTTATGAATGAAAATGTTAATAAAACTGGAAAAAAACGATTGGACGCCCTAAACATCTTTGGTGTCTAAAGTAATCTTAAAAAGACAATTGGAAGAATTTGCTGCTTGTAAGAAAGAATACAGACTAATGAAAAAAATGGACCTTTCTTTGCCTGAACATAACACCGATAAAAACTAAAAAAAAATCATTTGATTCATAGCTGAGATCTCACTTATGTGGTCAAAATGTATATTCTTATAATCCTCTGTTCCTCACATCTGTGTAGCTTGAGCAAATCAAGATCAAAAAAGTCGAAATAGGTCAAATAAAGTGTTTTTAGATATTTCGTTATTCTGATCTAAATAACAAACATTTTGAAATCATTTTAACATGTATATGTGTAGAATGGAATTACCTACTAAAATATGTGATTTTCATAAATATAAGTCCAATAATTTGAAAACTACATAGAAAATACGAAAAAAATGGG
Organism: Pyrausta aurata; assembly: GCA_963584085.1. Taxonomy (NCBI): domain Eukaryota; kingdom Metazoa; phylum Arthropoda; class Insecta; order Lepidoptera; family Crambidae; genus Pyrausta; species Pyrausta aurata. The sequence continues at coordinate 3,436,602 of OY757270.1, read as the reverse complement.
GCCCACTTCTGAGGCAATTATTATCGAGCAAAGTAATTACAATCGTGTTTCCAACCACAATCCAGCTTTCTAGTAATCTTCTTCTATAACATATATAGATTCGAGATTTAAATAATTAGTGTTTCCATGTTTAAACTCAATCGAAACATCGTAAAAATGGAATATCTAAGCCTTAAGTGAAAATAGCTATGACCGGTGTAACAGACTTTGTCAACCCTTATAGCACGCACACAAACGCAGCGTCTGTGCAACACGCCGTCTGTCAATGTATGGCCAAAATGAAAAGTTTCTTCCGAGTGTACGGGGTGTGCTTGAAGTAATATAATCTACTTACTGACACAAGCGACCATATCGCCGCATCCAGGAGTCCAATACTTGCGCCTCGTCACACCGTACTTGCCGATCAGCACCAGCTCGCAGTTGCTGCCCATTGGTAGATTTTTCAATTCACAACTTGTACTATTGTTTGGCTGAAAATTAAAACCATTTTTCTTTCATTTCATTCAGTCCATTTTTCTTTCCTTGTCGAATATTGATAAAAATATTTTTATAACATTTAAAATAATTTCAGTGAATAATATTAATTCACTCGTTAATTTTAAAAGATCTAAGTGTTTTAACGATGAATCATCTACCTCGTGAGGTTTGTGTTTCTTATTTTAAAATGAATCATTTCGTTAAAGATGAATATCAATATTGTTAACAATATTCAACTATCTATCTATCAATCACCATTTGCACGCATAAGCAGTATAAAAGCAGCATAGTACATATAATATTAAATATTTCATGAAGCACATTGAGTATTATTATCTAAGGAGTAGCTACTAAAAAGTGCTAAATCTCACCAATATTGTTTCTTCTATGCTTCTTCCGTCGCAAACGTTCCGAATGTCGAAGCAATTGTCCTCAGCTATTGGACAATATAAAAAAAGCATTTCTTAAAATTTAATTTAAGTAGGTACACAATTAATTATCCGATTTGTTTGAGTAAATTACCATCAAAAGACTCCCAGCTTACAAAAGCGCTGACTGTTGAAGTCCCATCAACAGTTTGGAATTCCGTCATAATTTGTATTCTATAGCTTCTATGTCTGGTCTCCCCTGTGTAGTTCCAGGAACGACTGAGCGGCCCTCTTAGCCAGGAGGTATGGCGCCCATCGCTGAACAGTAAAGTAGTCCACACGTGGTATTCCCCCGAGGGAATGTTGATTGTGCTGAATTCTTTGCTGTTGTTCTCTAAGAGGTCGTAGGATAGCTGAAATTAGTTTATTATTTTATGTTATTGTTATGGATGCTGTAGATATTATTATTATTATTTATGTAAGGAACTGGTTTATGATAATACGCTGCGGTAACATTAAAAAAAATCCTTTTTGGCGTAGACTTAGATGGGTACGTATTATACTATATCGAAAGTTTATAATACCTACGTCTTACTCTAAAACATCGCATACCCATAAAACATTGAAGTGTAGGCATATCGAAGATCACATTGTCGAATTACCGAAGTTTTATTATAGGTACTATTAATATTCTGTGTCGAAAGTAAGAAATATATCATGAAAAGTTGGAAAACCGAAAAATACCGAAAATATGAAATCCCGTCAGTTAAAATACCGAAGTTTTAACATTCGGTGTTACGAAATGTTTTAATTTTCATTGTTTTATTCATAGGTATTATAAACTTCGATACTCCGACTTTCGGTATTATAATTCTTCTACTTGAGATCGTTACTTGTTGGTACATAATCTTGAAGATCCACACTACAAAATATATGAAAGTATCTACCCATCTGCGTAATGTGGAACATTGTGGAAGTTATTTGAGTGAAAAATTGTTTGAGACCTAATGCAAAATTTATTAGGAAACGTTCAAAATGCGGGTGATAAACTAACGTTACTATATCTAGGAATGCGTGAAGTATTGCCGTGACAATTGGTTTACTGCTTTCATAGCAACTATTTGACATTATCAAACTATATTTATGCAGAATGATTATGTGTGTGTCCGAGTTCCTAATTTGTTCTGCAAGCTCAGTCAACACTGCAACCATGATTAGATTATACATACATAACTTTAACGTCATGTAATATTTTCGGTCCCGTGTTTCTAACCAAGAAAGATTTATGTGGAGTACCTACAATTACCTACTTAACTTGCTTGGCTTTTTTTTATCGTCAGGAAATGCCCTATGCATACTACACCGGCGGCGGGGGTCGCTGGGTGTTATGTAGGACTCCCCCACCCGATATTGGTGGGTATACCTACTAAAACCTGACGGTGTCCACCGGTGCCATTAGTGAGGAGGGAGTAGTTACTATGGGTTAGCGCCCCAGGCGTTCACCCGGGGCATTCTTCCGCAGCCCCACCTCTGGCTGTGGCTCGCTTGACAGCGAGCGCCACCCGGCTTCGGGGAGAAGTTAGCCTCCTCCCCGGTATGTTTTTGGTCACTATGGAAACCATGCGTCTATGTTCAGCTGGGGAAGCCCTGCAGCCGATAAGATAATGATGACGATGATGATGATGACAGTTAGCTAAGGAGTTTAGATAAGGAGACATGATTCGGCCCTTTCAGGCCACATTTATTTTTATTTTGATTTTTGCTTTAGATTTAATGCTCAGCATTTTTGTAATGCTCAACTGAATTAAGTAGGTAATCTATTCGTTTAACTGAACTCACTCTATGAAACTCTATGAAAATTTTAAGGGATGAAGCAGTCGGGTTCTACCACTAAACATATGATTCAAGCGTCGCTGTCTTTTTTTCCTATGGAGGCACATCTAGAAATGTTAACAATTTATTTAAACCAGTGAGTTGTTATTACAACGTATAGATAGAGAAGCTATGCCAAGCCAAAAATGTGTCGCAACCTTTCGACAAGATTGTGACGTATTCCTAGAAATTTGAACGCGAAGTTGAAACCGTTTTATAGATTGACGCCAAGTGGCGTCAAATCATGGCGCAAGAAATTTGTTCGCGGTGTCAGTTCCATGCGCTAGTAACAGTAGTTCAATGATGTAAACTCACATAGTCTGCTGGCTTCTTGATCGGGCTGAGTACCACAAGTCTGTAAACATCTTCGGGACCTGGATCCTCGATAGGCGCCACGCCGTACACAATGTTGGATTTGTATACGCATCTCACAAGCGCTGTTGGTGGTTGCTCCTTGTAAGTGACGGGTTCTAAGAATTTAGGAAACATTGAATTTAATATAAAATAAACAAAAATACAGGGTTTAAGAGAAACAGTAAAAATTGTGAATCGGATAGTGATGCCCACCAAATACTGTTTATTACTTTTAATTAATACAGTCTAGGGTTTTTATAAGTTCCCATACTCTATGAGAAGGTAGAAGTATTTCTTTCTTTAAACAAATAAATCTAAATGATAAGCATTGCTATCCAACGCGTTAAAGCAGCCTATACCTCACCTCATTACGTCATGGAAACGGTTTTGTTTTTGAGGTTTTAAGTTAGTTTAGTGGCATGTTGTTCTATTACATGTGTGTACATGTTTTTCTATTACCTTTTCAGTATAATAAATAAACTTGATTATTTTTCCGACCCAAATATCGACCAATAGAATTGCACCATTCGACGTCACGTGGTACAACCTACATGGTATTATACTGATATTTTTTTGATTATTTTCTCTGGTAGTTGCTAAACAAAACATGATCCAGTCAAATTAACCACACGTCAAACTGACAAGTTGAATTCAATTGTGAAAATTGGAGATTTTGCATGAAAATGAGTCGATATTGGCCGACATTTGGGACGGAAAAATAATCTCCCGAATACCACACGAGCTTCGTGTCAAGTTTTTCAGGAAAAATCACTCGCGCTTCGCGCTCGTGATTTTTTTTTTAACAAAAAGTATTATTATAATATAAACGAATGCTGTTTAACCAAGGTAATACATATGCGGTGTTATTAGTTAGAAAATATTAACGGGTTATAAATACTTTAAAAAAATCTTACTTATAAAGTTACTCTGGCAGTCTTCGGTCGAAAAAGGAGTTGTCTGAAAAAAATACAAATCTCATGAAAATATCATGTAAAAATATTCCCCACACCTTCAAACGAAATATATTCAGATTCAATAAATAGGCACTGGTCCAGCTTACTTGTTATTCCGAGACGATATTTATGGGTTGTCAAAACAGGCTATATATGTATACCTAAATGCTTTAAGTAAACTTTAGGTACTTCTTAATAAATTATTTTACTTGTTATTCATTCATACTACGGCTACGCACATATTATCGGAGGTCTTCATTTAAAAGTTTTAAGAAATGTGACCACACGTGACGTACACCGTCACTTTTAGATCATATTTTGTTTATAAAAGTAACAACGTCTATTGCACTTGAAAAAAACAACTTGGCTGAGGATCGAACTCACTCCGCAAATCGGGCGAATATCATAAGCCGGTGACTGACCTGCAACATTTTATCGTAACGCAACGTTACGGTACGACAAAATTTTACTGGTCAGTAGCGAACCGAGCCGCTTATTCAAGTAACGTATGTAAAACGCTCGCCCGAATGTTACGTTACGGCAACATGCTCAAGTCAGTCTGTAGCAATATACACATACAGTCATCAGTACGCTCTTTTTATTTTTAGTTTCTAAATAGCGCATCTTCTCAATTAGTTATCGTAAAACAACACGTTTCTATAAATCGCAATGTTTAGTTTATGCTTTATCTAAACGTGACTCGGTAGTTGACACTCCGTCTGGGCTTTGTCTATCCCGACAAAACAGGAGTGCGACCGGAATCTACCTCACGACCCAAGGAGTCAAGGTGAGCCACTGCGCGGATTGTCGGGTTTGCTAACCCTTCCTCAGATGATGAAGAGTAGGTTCGGTGTATTCACCTATCGTGTAGTTTACGTAGTCTACGTAAGTACACACCTCGTTCAAAGTGCATATTTTCCTGTGCAGCGGTAGACATTTCGACTTTGTCCGCCTAAAATTAGCATCTAAAATTGCTTGGCCGAGCAAAAAGCTATCTTCGGTCGTGAGCTTCTGTTTACGAGACCCCTGAGCATGCGATTGACTCGTGCGCACCTCGGCTGTTTGTCAACATCACCACAGAAATAAGTGTTATTACCATTCGAGGAATTCTCGTGACCCTATTTATTGGAAAGTAAAAATCCATTCACCTAGAAAACCCTATCAGTATTGTAAATGTTTTTCCTGGCTTAGTTCCCGGCTCGGGGTAAAACGAGTATCGATATTATAAAGCTCAGTTGCACCATCTTACTGTACCTACCTAAGTATCTGTAGTATAAGTATAACCATGGATTTTGACAGATATTGAAAGTTTAAGTAAAAGTGCTACCAAGCCTGAACCAATCGTAAAACAGTCAAGTGTCATCGGCACAGTAAATTAGGTACCTAAGTGGAAAATATCTGGCAAGTTATTAATTAAAATGGACATAAAGTGAAGCACAACTATGTAACGAGTTTGTTTACTAAGAGTTGAAGAGGCAATTATTTACGAGTGTGGTACAAGTAAGTACGTATTGCAATCTAACATTGAACAGGAGCTCATAAAAAGTATCTATTTAATAATACAGTATACATTATTTCGTTTATCTTGATATCGACCGGGAGTTAATACCGTCATTTGACAGATAAATTTGGTAAAGGGCATGACGGACATTACATCAACTTTGTGAACACATAAATAAGTCTTGTGAACAGTTGTGAAAGTCTTTGAACTTATTTTTAAGGAGTTTAGTTTGGCTATTTAACGAGGAAACGCAGCCAGCCTTCTCGGCATCATATCGCGATCAAGCTGGTGATTTGGGTACCTATGGCATACTTACTATTATATATTCTGTGCTATGGGTTTATTTGTAAATGATCTTTTATAGGTTTAGTTATTAGTATTAAACATTATATTTTAGAGTTTAGTAGCTATCATCATCTCAGTCTTTATAGTAAGTATAATGCACAGTCGGAAGAAGTGCAAACAAAACACGGTGGCTGCACACTTGGCCGATTACTGAATTAGCCGTTAAAGACGCATTATGAAATCTTTGTATGAGAAGCTGACTGTCATCCGTAGGTACGAGCTGAATTTTGGTTTTAATGTCAAAATTATGCCCAAGACCTCCCAATTAAATGCACTTTGCATGATGTCTATTCTAGCGATAAATTTGCCACGCGGTCGCCGTTTTTTTTCACACAGAAGCGATGAATGAATGGAAAAAGAGAATGATTTTTTTTTGTGTCTATACGCTATTAGCTAACAAATGAGTATACTGGTTCTATTGCACTACTTATTAGTTTTAAATAAACACATAAGCTAGGTTTGAGATGTACTTTCATGAGTTCATAAGTTCTGCTATGTAAATTGCAATGCCAAGTATTTTTTAATTTCTTAAGTGATTGTTTAATATGTACCTATACTGATTTAAAAATGCTTTGAGCGCATTCAACTTGCAAAGTTGTACACGTTACCTCCATGATTAAAAGTTGCACAAACAGTGCCTTAGAATCAAAAGGGGCCAGTAATTTAGAAAGTTTGTATCGACCAAATAGCATCTCACTTCCTTTTGTTTTTTTAACAACTTGCATAGTAAATAATTAATTAATAGATTACACATACATACCTTATTGAGTAAATAGTGTAAAGTTTCTAAGTCAATGCAGATATCGATGGCCAGATCCTTCACAAGGCTTGTATCCACATCCAAATGTTGCTGTAGATTGTCCGTATCAACAAATTGTCTTATAGTTCTGCTGTGCACACATTTTAAATCATACAAAATCACTAAAACTACAGTTTTTACCAATAATTTTACAAAATAATTCATTTTGGCTCAATTTACTAGTCATTAATCACTTAAAAATCAGAAATATTTTATTAATTTGTAGTCTACCCACTATATTTTTTAAATTGCTATTGCAAACTTTACATTGATGCATAAATTATGTTTAAAAAGAAGTTTGCTAAATTTTCACCAAAAAACAAACTAAAATTACCACTGGCAAGTAAAAAAATAAAAAGAAAACCAATTGTCATTCCGTCACAGAAGCGCGGGAAAATTATGAAAAAGAAAATGGTTCCAAATTCAAAAACACGTTCGTGTCGCTGAAGCCGCGCACGGTTGGTGCGTGCTACGACGGCTGGTGCTGGCTGCGCGCGCTCGCTCCTCGGCCGAAACTGGGGCGCCGCGAAGCGCCACCGAGCTTTATGGCGCCGATCCGAGCTTACATCTTCACAGATTTATATTTTTTTATATTGACGATTTTAATGCCGAAACAATACAGACAAAATTACATTAACGTTGATGTTTCAGTATGTAAAAAATACTCACACATTCATACATAAACCATAACAATTATCCCTTTAACTCGTCAAGTATGTGTGAACGAGACACAATAGAAATTCCATTGTTATGCGACTCTCGAGAGTCGTTTGATCCCTGACTGATTAAACCTTTAACTGATATTATTAATATAGAAACTGCTTCTTATCTAATTTTTTTTTACCAAATTATAATAATGTCACCTACCTCAATAAAGCACGTGTGAAGCATGCACCAGTTTTGTTATCAGTTTTTTTGCGATTTTTTTGGAACTTTAAGCATTACTTATCAGTTACTAGCAGCATTTGCATTTGCTGCGAATCAGTAAGCTCAAGTGGCAGTGGGCAGGGCACATACCGCGAAGAACTGATGGCCGTTGGGGCAGAAAAGTTCTAGATTGGAGACCCTTCGACCAAAGGCGCAGCGTAGGACGTCCACCGACAAGATGGACAGACGACCTTGTAAAGATCGCAGGATCGCACTGGATGCAGACCGCTCACAACCGGTCGTTGTGGAAAGCCATGGGGGAGGCCTATGTTCAGCAGTGGACGTCCTTCGGCTGATAATGATGATGATGATGATGACTAGCAGCATTGCGAACAAAAGTAGACCTACACTACTACCTACTTACTTCTTATAATAAATGTACAGCAGATTATTTTTATCGACTTTTTCTTTTTTAACAATTCTTTCTTATTGTTGGAATTTGTGTGTGCATAATTTCATTAGTAACTAACATATCAGTTTGTTTACGGATTTTTCGAAAACCAGGAGAAATAGCGAGATGATATTTTTTTCCTAAGTACAAATTCAACTTAGGGTTGAGTCAGTGTCAGTTTTATCAAAATCGGTACAGTAGTTGTACAGATATAGGTAATAAATGAAAAGTAAATAATAATTAAAAATTAAACCGTCTTCAAAAAACTGACTTAAAAAGTTTCGAATAAAGCACTATTTGTCTCATTTTTATTATCCGTCAATTGAGTATATTTTACGTAATATTGCAGTTCTTAAAATTCTACTGATGTCTCTCTCTCGGTTATTGGCTTCGATTAACCAACATTTCATCACATTGCGAAAATCATATCTGCGTTCGAGTCGTGTTCCGTACTTTACTGTTTTATTAGAAGGATTAGATATTATTTAACCATTTGTATGTAAAACATACACACTAATAATTCAAGAGCGTTCGACAGGGAATCAAACCCCCACTCCGTTGCAAATTGCGGACGTATGCGGAATATACATTTCGCCCTATGTTTACTAGAAAACCACCCAGCCAGATACAATACCAATGTTCAGATTGCATAATGAAACGCTTATTCACTATTAAAACAGAAATTATTGATACTATAAAATAATGTCGGTCGGTTATAAGTACGTAGTAAGAAACGCTTCCTTTCATTCAGATTTAACCAATTTTTGTATGCATTTTTACCGGTTTTCCTATATTTTCAAAGTTCACCGATTGAACCCTAAACTCGGTTACTCTGTGATCGAGCCATCAATGAATCACCGGCCAATAATTTTGCAGTAACGCGTCATTTGGTAGAGAATTGTACGTACAAGCTCGCAAACCGTGGACCGGAGGCCCGAGACAAGAATGCTAATAAGCCACCCAATTCCTAGGAAAATATATTTATAGTAAAATTATAAATTCAAAAATGTGTTCGATTATTTAAATATTTGCAGTTTAATAAGCAATTTTCACACACCTGGGCATATTTTTACATAATTTGCATCAGACGATTTTTGATTGGCATTTTTGCTAGTGAAGAAACAAAAATTATTAAGCATAACACATTTTTTTATTTCAGAAAAGATACCTTTTTTCAACTGTAGCCTATGCAAAAGATGTTGTCCCTGTAGAGTGAAATTTAAAATTGTAAAAAGTGCAAAATATGCTTCACCGGCATTCAATTTGACAGGATTATCATATTTTCGCTTTCCAACCATTACGGCGAAGGGCTGACGGCAGTGAACTTGCACCGGCGAGGTGAGAAAATATTATCTATTTTTTTTTTTTTTACTTGTTGGAAAACAAACAGCAATAAGTTACATGTATAATGTTAACAGGAGTTTTAAAACTAATAAGCCTATCGAGTTTTCACTTATAGAACGTATCGTACATACATAGTAAAGATATACAACAATGTTATAGAAAGGTGATAACATCGTGCAATTAAATAAACTAGCCAATAAATTTCAAAGTACAATGCCAAGTATAATAAAAAAGTTAAGTAGAAAAAGTCATACCAAGCCAGAAATATTTTATGTCTAATCAAAAAAGTTTGAGCTAACATGTTTTTTAAAATGATTTGGTCTCGCAGTAAACAAGTCTATATATTGAGTATAGTTTTTATTAAAATCAGTCGCCACTCTATTAAAGAAAAAGTTTTTTCTATAATTAGTGATCGGCGGTGGTTCCACATGGAGGGTCAGATAATTTCTTCTAAGATTGGCACGAGAGGGAACCTGAAATTTTAAATTTGAGAGAAGTTCGCTGGAATCAAGCCTCCCTAAAGCCAAATTATGGAGATAGGTCAGGTCAGCTGCTACTCTTCTCAGAGAAAGTGGGAGCAAATGGTGATGTTTGCAATTAGCAATGTAATCGTTATCGGATTTTATTCTTATCTTGTAGTTAAGAAATCTTAAAAACTTTCGCTGAATTTTCTCAATCTGATCAATGTAAATATTGTAATGGGGATTCCATACTTGGCTTGCGTACTCCAGTTGACTCCTTACCAAAGAGCAGTAAAGAATTTTAAAAGACTTTGCCATCTTGAATTTTTTTGTAACTCTTATTATGAAACCAAGTGTTTTCATGGCTTTAGAAGTTATATGGTCAACGTGTTTGTCAAATAGTAATTTATCATCTAGGATTACACCTAGGTCACGAATGTGATCAGTGCGTTGAAGTGATTGCTGGTTTATTGAATAATCGAAGCTAAGTGATTGATGTGATCTGGTGAAGGTGATGCAAGTGCATTTCGATATATTCAAGTCAAGCTTGTTAGTAAGGCAGTAGTCATGAAATCTATCAAGATCTTGTTGCAATAGTACGCAATCCCCTACAGAATTAATCTTTTTGTATATTTTCATATCATCTGCGAATAACAGGTAATTTGAGTGATGAAAACATTTGTGAATGTCATTGATAAAAATTATAAAAAGCAAAGGACCAAGAATCGAGCCCTGGGGAACACCAGATGGAATAGCAGAGTAATGTGGATGTGAGGAGAAACCATTTAGAACGACTGTTTGGCACCGATCTGTGATGTAGGAGGCAAACCATCTAAGCAGATCTCCATGTATACCAGTGTCTTGTAATTTATGAAGCAAAATCACGTGATCGATTCGATCAAATGCCTTGGTATAGTCCGTATACACGGAGTCAACCTGGCCCCCAGAGAGCATGCCAGAAGTTACATCGTCCGTGAAGCACAGCAGATTACTCACAGTGGAGCGACCTTTCAAAAAACCATGTTGTTGCGATATAAAGGTTTGTTTAAGCGCTGCGTAGACCTGGTGATGGATAATTTTTTCGAGTACTTTCGCTAGGACACATAGTTTGGAGATTGGTCTATAATTGGCTACGTCACGTTTGGGACCTTTTTTGTGAATTGGGGTTACTGTTGCAGATTTCCAAATTTTAGGTACAACGCCATCCGCAAGCGATCGAGCAAAAAGTAAGCTAACAGGCATGGCCAGGCTACACGCGCAGTTTGATATGAGGGCTGGGTGGAGACCATCTGGTCCAGATGATTTTCTTCGGTCAAGTGTCTCTAACATTTTTTCTACCTCGGGTTGTAAAATTTCAATAGAAGATATTATATTAGGAGAGTCTAGTTGATTAGAATCTAAGTTAGCATGGCTTAGATCGTGTGTAGGGGAAGATGAGTCTGTTTCAAGAAAGTTAGATCGGAAAAATCTAGCAAAGGCATCACAGATGCCAGTGCCTGACGTTAAGGTAGTATTACCAAGGGTCATTGAAGAGGGAAATGAATTGTGTTGCCTGTTTGAGTTTACGTAGGACCAAAAAGCTTTAGGGTTTTCAAGGATTGAGTTTTCAGTTCTACTAACATAATTGGCAAAACAATCTTGTTCGACCTTTTTAGCCCGTTGTCGAAGGACATTGAAAGAAACGCGGTCAGCTACGTTACCATAAGATTTCAATTTAGTATGGACTTTTTTTTTCTCCTTTAAAATCATATCGTAATAGCAAAGTGAGTATAGCAAAGGTGAATGAAATAAAAATTGTTGGTTGGGACATACGGCAGTGCAAACATGGTAGTAACCGAATTGATATTGATTTGTGTTTTATTAATAGGAGGCTGACTTAGTTTGGCGCAAGATAATTGACTTGTTACTGATGAAAGACCATTTTTTATAGGCAGATAAATAATAAGAAACTCCGACAATAGTGAAATATTATTTAAATGAGAGATCTTGAAGGTGATGATAAAGGTAAATAGCAACATTATGTATAAAAAAGTAACTTGGTACGACTTGAACAAATAATAATAAGTAGAATTAGGCAAAACAGTAGTTATGAGTAGTCACTTGATTTTAGGCAGGTCACTTTCACTAATAATGGGTATATAATTCAATAATATGGGTAATCGGTGATGTGTCGCTTTTTCTTGTTAGGATCCTGCTATTTTGGACCCAAAAGTACTTGAAGCTATGATCTCTTGCAAGCGCCTTGGCCTCACTCAGAAGATGCTTATTCTGTTTTGTGAGGTGGTCGTTGATATAAATTCTATTCACTTCTCCTGTGAAGCCGAGGTCCGCAGTAGTTAGTCCTGGTTTCCGCAGTCTGGCCGAGGCCACAAAGTCTTGTTTCTTGTATCTCACTAGGAACCCCACGATGATAGGCTTGCTGGCTTGAGATGCCGAACGCGCCCTGGTTATAAAGTTAATATCTCCCTTGTCAATATGTTGACCAAGCAGTTCGCCAATGTTAGAAATCACTTCGAATAGGTTTTCATTTTTTTTGACTGGAATTCCTTTTATTTCAATGTTGTTCAGTCTGAGCAATTGGTCTCTTGAGGCAAACTCAATGGATAAGCTGGCCAGTTCTTCCTTCACCTGAGGGTATTTTGAAATAGGTTGGGGCTTGTTCTCCAGCGTATGGATCCTCGATTCAAAATTAGCCAGTTTATTTGTATTTTGTTCAACAACTTCCTTGATACAAGCAATCGATGTTTCCAAATTTAGCAGGTTTTCCGTGACGTTTTTAATGTCTTGCACTATTGACGGTAGCTGTTCTAGCCGGGCATTAATACCGTTGATACCACTACGTAGTTCTTGCAGCACCAGGTCAAGGTTCTAGCAGACGATGACGAGGGCTGTCTGGGGGATGATGCAGCCATCGTAGTTTGGTTCGCCTTGCAGCTGGAGCACTGTACCGTGGCTTGCCGTGCGGGTCCGAGTTTACGGTAGTTTACCTCAGTAATGTTGGCACATGTAAAACAGTAAATAACTTTGCACTTGGAACATGTCACTCCATCGGAGTAGTTATTGCTGCATATTGGGCACGAAAACATAATGACGAATAAATAAAAATAAAATAGATTCGCGCAGAACACAATGCAGGTAGTCGGTAATAAGTAAGCGACGAACGTCGAACGTGTGTGCTCTGAATGGACGCGTGTCTACGACTGTACCAATAAAATGCTTTGTCCTGAATGACTGACTGACTGACTGACTGATGGATCAACGCACAGCCTAAACCGCTGATTGTAGAGACCTGAAACTGGGAGGGTGTGTTCTTTGTATGACGAAGGGATCCGATAAGAAAGGATTTTTAGAAATTCCACCCCTAAGGGGGTCAAAAAGGGGTGCAAAGTTTGTATGGGACAACCAGATCCCTTGGTCCAATCTACTTCAAATTTTGCATACACATTCTTTTACAAAATTGACGGAAGATTTATTTTGTATTTTATTTAAATTCATCTCTTAAGGGGGTTAAAAAGGGGTGCAAAGTTATTATGGGGGTGATTTGCTTTGAATTTGATATCAATACTCTTTAGTGCTTACGATATTTTTTATTTTTGACAGTCATTTGACATATCTGAGACAGAATATTTGACACATGTTTGTTATTGATGTTGTTCGAGAAGAGGTTTTATTCCTTAGAATAATAGTAAATAACATTTTTTGTGTTTAAACAGCGTAGGTATCAAGCGGTCTGTGTCCAGTGTAGATTGCAGATCGTATGTTCATATTGTCGGTGGACATTCTACGCTGCTCCTGTGGTCGAAAGGTGTCCAATCTGGAACTTTTCTGCAAACTTTTCGTGGGGGACCTATGTTTAGCAGTGGACGGCTTTTGGATGTTGATGATGATGGTGGCGTGGATCTCTACATAGAATTGTTACTTTCAATTTACGATTGCTATTCAAGAAAGTAGAGTAGGTATTCGCTATAACCAATAACCATAAACAAAGCTCAAATTCAAACTCTTAAGGTAGCGGGAGAAGACATGAGGGAATTTGCTTCTCTCACAGCCTGTATGTGACATGATGCTGTGTAAGCGCAGAGAGTAGCCTGGTCATTGTAGTACCCGAAATTAATATACGATTGACGATAGGGTACGAAGTATTTCCATTTCGTTGTAAAATAAAAAGATAATATCACTGTGTAAGTTTGACCATTAAACCGGGCTACGTGTTGTGTGTACATAAAATATAACATTTATCTGTACGCATTTCTTTGTATATATTTTAAAACTGGATGTTTTTGTTTGTTTGTTTGAACGCGCTACTCACAGGAACTATTGGTAAGGTTATATGATAGATAGCTAATTTACCGTGGAAGGCTATAGTTTAATGCGTATAGGCTTATAAATTTTCGCTACGATCTATGGGAACGGAGTTAAACTAAAACGCGCGTACGAAGTCGCGGGCGGGCCGCTAGTCAGCAATATATCCTTCGCATATAAAAGAGATTACTTATTTGTTCGATGGGAAAGGGGTTAATATTATATTATAACTCTGTTGGTGTCATTGACACAATTGACATGTTGAAGGTTAATTATATAAAAAAATACTTATTAAAACATTGTGTATTTTTACTCGTAGTTATTGGGAATTAAATGGCCTAGTTAGGAACTCCATATATCTTTCTGGTTGCATTGTAACTGGTTTTCCGTTTAACTCAAATAACGTTTAACAAAACAATCAGAACAAAACAATACTTAGCTCAAACATTATCCTAAACGTGTGCGTGATTTGCCCACTCTTTCCGACCCACTATCGAGCCGATACTTAGACTATCTGATGATGGCTTAATTAAGCTATTGGACCTAAAATACATTAATATGGTGAATCTATACTAGGAGGTAAGCAATACGAAGTTCACCTGGTCATCTAGTAGATCTTTAAAATCTTAGGCAATAGAGAAGCCGGTTAATAAATGATCCGATTAATCATTAAAATGGTGGAAAGAGGTTAATCCAGCATAAACGTGCATCGAATAGCTAATAGCATTACAGATTTACATCTAAGTAAGTCCTGCATCTCTACCGCCAAAAAAGTATCTACGGCATTAATAAAAAAATAGGAAAAGAATCCTTTGCAAAATTGAAAAGTAGTATTACTACTAAATAGACTACCTACTCTAATAGTAAGATAAAAACCTCGTAGCATAACATTCCTTAATGTTAGACACGGGTCACCGATAGACACTTTTTATCGTAGATGCATTTCAATGATTGCAAAATGCAAAAGGTTAATGATTCAACATTCAAAACAACAAAAACGTGTATGCTGGATATACGTAATATGGAACTTTAAGGCCGAAATGCATCATTATTAATTCAGAATTACATCTTAAAAGTCAAGATGCACAAATAACCTCAGGCTGAGTGATTATGACAATTTCCTGACATGAATAAGTGAATATTCGATTGTTAGAAAAAATAATAGTTATCACAATTTTATACTTGTAATGTTCCAAGTTAGTGGGAGCAGTGGGATGCTTACAGGCTAACTTTACTTTACTTTTTTAATGTTCCAAGATGTGATGTCGTAGTAGGTAACCTATGATGTTTTCACGCAATATCTCAGAATATGTGATAGTACAGACAATATTGTCATCTGTAGGTAAAAACCATGTAAAGATATGTGAGGATCAGTCTCTTGTTTTGTATGTAAAAACAGAACGCTTGATACCAACAAAAAACGGTTGAATTTGAAATTATAATACTGCGACCGATTCGACCGCGTATAATGTGATACTATTTTTTAGCTTCAGAAAAAATCGTCTTAGATTTACTCTACGTCGGTACATTAAGTACGTACGTACCTATTTTTGATATTTATAATTTATTTATGGCATTTCTGTTATGAGGTGGTAATAAAAAACGTTGTGGCAGAAAAGGGAATAAATTCGCGTGGTTTTAATTCAATGTCTTATCAATAAATCTTTACAAATTATTCCGAGGGCTTTAAAGTACGCTCATCCAAAAAATATGTAATCACCCGACTTTTTTTACTTTCTATAGTTACTTGCAGCAGTATATCCCATACGCATTTTAATTCTTTTACAATTAAGGTTTATCTTATTCCAACTTATCAGTATTAGAGCTAAATGGGAAAGTTTGCATTGATCTTTTTAAAAGTTACTAACTTAAATAAAAGGTGGTACAAAATAAAGTTGCTCCGCTGCCTCAGCCGACAGATAGAGTGTCAAATGTCCTATGTCGGTGCATGCATGATTAATACAGCTTATCCCTGAGAATCAATTGAAATCCGTTCCGTTTCGTATTATGCCTTTGCTTCGTTGCCTGAATATACCTCGATGGTAGAGAGCAAAAAATAGACAATGTTTTTAAAAATGTACTCCTAAAGGAAACGAAACTTAAAGAAAAAAAGATATAGCACGATCAGCTAAATAAATGAAATGAGGAATGGCGTTGAGGCGCCGACTTATTCTTGTTTTAATTATAAAATTATGGTAAACTCAATTAAATTGACACATTGTAAAGTTACGAGAATTTACTCAATATTAATAAAATTTTGATGCCGTACATACAACTCATCATTAATCAACTTCACATTCAAAAATATGGTGATAAAAGCTCAAGGCAGCGCGAGTTTAGCCATTAACGAACACGTGGTCATACGACTTCCGGTTGTTATACGTGCGAGTACTTGTCTTAATTAGACTCCTTAATTTGTTTTCAGCGTTAAAGAAGTTTCCTTATCATAAAATATACTGATGTAAATTATTTTATTACCCGTGATTCATTCCTAAGTCTGGGTAGGTATACTTAATCGTCGTCCTAATTCGAATTCTTGCGAGTTCGAGAGCCAGACCTGGGGTCTACGGCCTTTAAATCCAATAATCCTCGTGCCTACGGCAGACCTACCCTGGATAAAAAAGATCATTAACTCGAATTATTGGTTCAAAAATCTTGTTAAGGTCGAGGACCTTTGCGTAGTTCCGTAAGGTGCGACTTTTTGTAATTTTTTATGAACTAATCAGAGGGCACCGATCGAGGTTTACCTTGGCGCGTCGTACACAACCTTCGGAGGCGTTTCGTCACATTGGGTCGTCGAACTTAATGAGCGGCGGCGTTATTATTTTGCAATTTATAATTGAACAAGGATCTGGCGATTGTCCGCCAGACCAGCTACCTGCCTGAGAATGTGGTCCTTCATTTTTTGCGAGACGCTACGATACGACATTTTCGCTCAATGGGGTCGATCTACCTTGATCGATGGAGTCTGTGGTATGTAGTAGTAACTATTAATTACATACCTATTATCAGCATACTTATATTTATATTATATTAAGTCGGTAGTGTAGGTTACAGAATCGAAAAAGCTTGTTTTTTATCGTATTTAAGTAATTGCTGTGTTTCGAGTAGGCAGCTTGATGAAATCATGTTGAAAGCAATGTTAGTAAGCAAGTAGTATCTAAGAGCTGAGGAGTAATAGCTAATAGAATCGCGAACCAAATGAAAACTGATCATCAAAATCGTACCACAAATTTACATAAAAGCTCTTTCGTTGTTTACCTGTAGACGTCGAGTAAAAATAGGACAAAAACTATTTAAAGATTAGATTGATTTTCTTTTTTTTTGTTTCTACGTGAACTATCAAGCGCTCTCCGGTCGTTATTATTCGAATCCAGGAATATGTAACCGTGTCAAAACAGTCTCTATTCCTAAAAGTTTCCGTTACATTTTAACCTATTCAGGCCTCTCATAAATAAAACGAAATTCATGATTTGGTAAATGGACACTGCCCCGAAAACAAGTCACGTAGAACAAAACTACGCAGAAAAATACCACCTACATAATTAGTTCACAATAGATCGTGTGGCGGATAAGATGATTGATTGTAAATGAATAGTTTGGCGCCAAAATTCCTAGCAAAAAACTGCCGACCGGCCGTGACTCGGAGGATAAAAAAATCTTCCGACGTAACAAATAGATGTCAAAAGTATTAATTAGAGGCAGGACTTTTAAACCTGCGCACAATGAGAGAATCTTATTAAGAACTTTTATAAGTATTTGTGGATACAAAAAACACTACATATTATACTGATTTCGAAAAGCAAAAGCAGATGATTATAAATCAAGGAACAATTGCGTCATCTAAAAGTTCTTAGAGTTCTTACCCTCAGCAAAAATATCTACTTATGTAGAAACTAAACATGACTCTTTGAAGATTCTTGTTAGGGACGCAAGTATCTACAATAAGATCGTCTTCAGAAGAAGTAAGAAATAGTTTTGTAGAAGTTAAGAGTTGCAAGTTCATAGTCACCTGCGCTGCCGTGTTTTAAAAACCACCCCGCTACGAGCGAACTACAGCACAAACAAAAAATAATTAACAATCGTTTATTGAAAATAAAAAATCATGATCACCATGATCAAACATGATTAATAGCTGTCTATTCTAGGCGTTACATACTTCTTATCACCAGTCAGTTTACCAGCAGCGATTTGTTTGTCGCGTTCATTGCGTAACGCCTGGAAATGCATAAGAGTTTTAGAGCACAGACAGACTCATTAGTTACTCAATCTAGTTATCTGCTTAGGGACAGGGAATCACCCAGAATCACCTGACGGGCTCTAGAGCTAGAAGTATGACTACCAGTTATTCTTTACCGCCAGCTCACGATCTTTCCGCTATCAGCGAAAACTTAGACTAAACGTGAGTGGTAAGAACACATGAACTCAAATGTTCAATCACCACGACACATAGCGCCGCTCTCAGTGAAAACGATCATTTTAGCCGCCGAGTTGCGCTAAGTTTTCGCTGATAGCCAAAAGGTCGTGACCTAGCGGTAATTAGCAGAGAATAATGCTTTGCTCTTGTCACACACAGTCATTACAGGACTTCATACATCGCTTCAGCTTATTGTATTCTCAATTAATCCGAATTATTTTACCAAATCGTGCTTCGTTTAATTATCGTTTACTTAACGCCTGATATTTTTCTCAATTAATCCGAATTATTTTACCAAATCGTGCTTCGTTTCAAAGTTCGTTTCATTATCGTTTACTTAACGCCTGATATTTTTTTAAAGCAATGTCCCAGCTGCGTAACTTTATAATTCCAGGCGTAATGGATTATCTGTTTCTGACTTGTTTAAACTTAAAAGTACTTAAGTAAAGGAACAAAACGAAATAGGTACATAAGTTAAAACTTTCAATGATTCTTTACTTACCACAAACCTTTTGAACTGCTTAATCATTATGTGGCACTCTTTAAAGTCATCTATCAGCTCCGTGCACTTTTTGATGCCGCGGTCCAAGCCGTAAGCTTCGATGCAGTCCATCATTTCCATCTCCTGTTTAGCACATCGGCCCAGCAGTTGGTAGGACACGATTCCGCCGGTAATATCGCTTACGGGCCAACGTAAGAACGGGGAGATGTTGTGCATGTTGTTATAAATAATTATATGCAATGGTAAAAGAAAAAGGCCAATAAATAGTCGGATTTTAGGTCAAAAATTTAATTTGAGATACTGTGACATGAGATTGACTCGGATGATGTATGGATATGGATTGACTTATAAATACGAAATGACAGATGTCATGTTTACTTTTCAGGACTTTTTAGATTATTGCATATTTGTGAGAATCAGAGTGACGACTTAAAAAAGGTACCAACATGTACCATTCAAAAATATTTAAATACAATAAGGACCAGGTTCAGAGACTTCCTTTAATGACCACCAAAATATTATTTAAAGCATGATTCAAATCGGGACTTAAGTCGTGACTTATTAAGAATTACAAAATATTCCAATTCCATGAAATAGCCAACTCAGCACATCACTTCACTTGTTAGTTGGTTCAGGTACACAATAAGGACTTACTTACTAGTATATTCCGAAACAAAGTGGCCTAACTGTGAGTTAGTGATTGATGATTCTATGGCATGGCCACTGGCATCAGGTCTATAGGTCCCATACTTTGTAACACTTGTGGGACTTTATTACAGTCCCGAATAATACTGACTGACTTCTTTCATATTATTGTGTGGATATACAAACCAATGAAAGCTCCAAATCAGGACCCCTACTATTCTAGCTAAATCTAACTATTTATCTACAGTACTTCAAAACCAAACTTAATCCCAATTAAAATAACAAAACTAAGGTACCAATTTTATTATTAAAACTGATCTTCAAATGAATAGATGAACCATTAATCATAACATTATTTAATTACATACATGAACCACTTTATTTAATATTGAATCAAACTAAAGATATAAATGGCGACCACCTACTTAGAAGCTGTCAAGCCTTGGTGATAGGTATTTGGCATCTCCCTTCAGCTTTCCTTCGGCTATCTGCCTGTCTCTCTCAGCTCTCATGGCCTGGAACAGAAATATTGTAAATAGTAAAATATTGTTCTCATCTCATTCATATTTTGAGACTGTTTCTGACCTGGCTCTAATATTTTCTTACTCGCAGTATTTGTGTTTCCTTTGCAAAAAAAATTAACACTCCAGCTACCTGGCAGTTGAATCTGGTTGTGATAACGATATTGATTGTTGGTAAACAATGACACGGGAGGAATTATTAGTAGGATTATAATCAATACATAAATAAATAAGTGTTGTCTTGCCATGATAAGTTTTGGGACATTCATTTGTAGTAGTTTTTTGTTTGATTTGTGGTTAGTTTATGTAACTAGGTACTTGCAATTACAATTCTTTCATTGCTTATTTTACTTGTACGTGGTGATTTTTATCTTTTTACTTACCACAAACCTCTTGAACTGTTTAGTCATCGTCTGGCATTCGTGGAAGTCATCGAACAAGTGGGTGCACTTTGCACGACCGCGGTCGAGACCATACACTTCTAGGCATTCCATGTACTGTGCTTCTTGCTTCTGGCATTTGCCCAGCATCTGATGCGAGATGAGGCCTCCAGTGATGTCGGTCACAGGATTCCGAAGGAACGGAGAGATCGACATTGTTTATAACTAAAATTCAAAGAGGTTATAATTACGTAAACAAGTATCAATGGAACACTGGCCAGTAGCAATTGATTTAACTTTTTATCATTAATGATAATAAAAACAATTGAACATTTTAAAGCTACCAAAAGGTATCTATTACCTGATAAACAGTTCGTAATTCAAAAACCAAATTTGGATTTCTTCACTTTAATTTATCTTTATTTAGAAATGTCATGTCATAATGTCAAACTTGTCGTCTTGTCAAAGTGGTAAAGAAAACCGACCAAGTGCGTGCGGGCGAGTCGGACTCGCGCATGAAGGGTTCCGTACCATTGACTTGTATTACTTGTACATACATTTTAATATTGTTTTATTTTCTGTAAATGATCGAAAATGCTTTTTATGTATGGGAGCTCCCATCAAATATTTATTTTATTTTGTTGTCCAGGCTCGGCAAAAAAGAAGCTATTAAGTTGTCTTTTGACTGTGGGATATAATATATTATATATATTACAATATATTTTATATCCCGAGATATATCTTTTCAATTCCTCGTCTGTCACAGGTTCACAGTTGTCTTTTTACAAGTGCAATTTATATTATTAAGTTTGTATGGTGACAAAACACTATAAAAAACAAAAATAAAGTATAACCTAACTCATTGAAATATGAGGCTGGTTCACATTTCAATGTTCGAGGAAGTTTGGAGCGGGCGAACGATCCGGATCAGATACAAGCGCCTTTCTTTCTTTATTTCTTACTTTTACTTCATTGTATTCTTCAGAAGCACACATTATCATGATAATTCACCACACAATCACAATAATAGACCTGAGAAAACCAATAACGAAAATTAAGAAACAAAGACCATCTTTCTCTTCCCGTTTCCCGGCAAAAACTTCAGATGTTTGTCAAGTAGAAAAAGAAAATGATGATTTAACGAAACGCTGATCTTTTTATAATTAAACATCCTGATTTCCTGATTGATAATTAACATTATCATTCATCATCTGAGTCTGATTCATCATTTTTTGATCTTTGTTAAAACAATACTTACAATCACCTTATTTAAAAAAAAAAATTAGTTTGATCGCATCCGCGTGAGAAGGAGTGCAGTGCGGCCGAAACGCAAGTTTGGTGTCTGTCTAGAATGTCACTTTTTAGGGTTCCGTGTCCGAAGGGGTAACGAACGGGACCCTATTATTAAGACTTCACTGTGTGTCCACCCGTCCGTCTGTCCATCCGCGTCCGTCTCTCAGTCTTGCACCAGGCTGTATCTCAAGAACCGCGATAGCTAGACAGTTGATCTCAAATTATGTGCATATTTCAGATGCCGCTTTAACAACAAATACTTAAAGCTGCCTATTCACTGGGAAATATATATTAATATACCGAGATATTCTCGA
The DNA here is from genome assembly GCA_963584085.1 of Pyrausta aurata. Classification (NCBI taxonomy): domain Eukaryota; kingdom Metazoa; phylum Arthropoda; class Insecta; order Lepidoptera; family Crambidae; genus Pyrausta; species Pyrausta aurata. The sequence continues at coordinate 3,414,436 of OY757270.1, read as the reverse complement.
TATCGCTCACCATAGTTTACAATGGAACACTTTTCACTGAGAAATATAATATTTTATATCCGAACTATAGTATATTTTAGAGCGATACGAAAAGATATATTTTTACTCGAAGCCACGCCCCCTCGAACTCGATGGCACAGTGCGAACAGTGCGCTGTTTGTTCGGTAAAGTAGGAAAAAACCTAAGTGCGAGTCGGACCCGCGCACTGAGGATTCCGTTCCACCCCAAACTGGATTTGGGGTCCACTTACTTCCACCTAACGAAAATATCACAATATTTTTTAAACGCAAAAATAACTTTATTTTTCATAGTATTTGTATGAAAGACTAAGTTATATTTGCGGTTGATGAAGATGTGCAATATCTCAAAAACTACTGGTTCGATTTCGATAGGAACTACGTGCGCGTATCACAAGTGCTTTTGATGTGATGCAGCGGTAACCGACATCCACGCGGGCGGAGCCGCGGGCGACCGCTAGTTAATTATAAGTCACCTTGGCCGCGTTCCGAGTTGCGCCAATATCATTGTGAGCGCTGTGCGCGATAAAAGCCGTTCCGAATTGATTATCGCGCTGACAGCGCTATTGACGCGATTTCATTTCGGAACGGCCTATTGTGGTGGCTAATCCTAATCGAGCATCACAAGCTGTCATCATCAGCTGGCTGGCTGCCATATCAATTGGGGAGCGCTTTTGTTTCGCAAAAACCTTGTTAAAAACAAAGTAAATATTTTGTTCATCAATAATTAATCGATGTATTATTAGACAGTGATATTTATAGTGACAGTCAGTCATCATTCATTCATTCATCGTCTTCGGATTATGAAGATTTTGTAGTACAACATAAACAGTAGAAAATCTAGAGAACACTTGAAAAATAATCAAATCTTACCTTTTCATTACCTAAGTATGTGTGCGACAGTATAAAACTGTTTTATTTTACCACTATCTGACCTCTATGGCTTCGGCATGGATCTACGCAGCTACTTGAGAAATGTTGTTTTCTGCCGGCCGGCGCCTATAGCGTAGTGATTGATGTGGGTTAAAGGAATAGAAAGCCCATTCTCATTGAACAAATTAAACATTTATTAATTTCTATCATTAAGTTAAAGCACTATAAAAACAACTATTTATTAATCTTCTTAAGATATATCACAATCTTCTATTAAGATTTTCAAAACAAAAATTTGACAAAATAATTGAAATTTTAACATTTTTACTCTAATCATAATAATAAAAACTTTCACAAATAACAAGACTTTGAAAGAGAAATCAATCAACAAATTACTAGCAGTCTCAATAAAATCTTAATCTTAGGTAGGTACATTATCTAATATTTTTACAATCACAAAAAAAAATACAACATGTCAGACTTATAGTATAATGCCGAATACAATTTTGTACAAAAGTTTACTTCCAGTCATTATGTAGGTCGAATTCGTTTTTTGCATTTTCTTTGCCATCTCGTTAAGTAATATTTTGTGTCTTTTTTTTTTTCATATAAAGTCCTCAATAATAAAATACGTGCAACACTCCAAATGAAGAATGTAACTGATCGCAAGTTCTCTGTAAACAAGAAAAAGTAACATTTATATTAATAAACATGACATTAACTACATACTTACATAAAAGAAGGAGGAGAAAAATATAGGCATTCTGAGACGAACTGGGATAAGGCTAGTTAAGAAAATAAGTTAAATATGGGCTAGGTGCAAGTGTGTCAGACTCTAGTGTCTTAGCTTGCAAACAAGTTGGATTGACAAAAAATACTGCTTAACTTTACCTTCACTCTCTTCATAATTGTTGATGCTGTCCACTGGTTGTTGATACTGAAATTAAGAATAGAAACTAAACATAGCATAGAAAACCCTTAGAATAGTTAGATACGGGATTGCTACCATGTACCTTATTATTTATGAGCTTCCGATATTTCGACACTGTTGAGTGACCATGAAAAAACTACGGAATAAAACGTCAAATGCGTCAATGTGACAGCTCGCTCACGGCGCTATCGCGGCAGAAGGATATCACTGTGAACGCAAGATGGCGGTGGTAGGACGTCATCCGTGACGTCACGACAGCTATCGTTGGCGCGCTCACACCAATTCGGAACGGTCTGTAAGCACGCAAAAATCGCTATTATCGCTGTTGTCGTATTACGGAACGTAACCCTTATATATCCCACAGTGTGATGATGATGTGACAGATGATGAATGATAATGTTAATTATCAATCAGGAAATCAGGATGTTTAATTATAAAAAGATCAGCGTTTCGTTAAATCATCATTTTCTTTTTCTACTTGACAAACATCTGAAGTTTTTGCCGGGAAACGGGAAGAGAAAGATGGTCTTTGTTTCTTAATTTTCGTTATTGGTTTTCTCAGGTCTATTATTGTGATTGTGTGGTGAATTATCATGATAATGTGTGCTTCTGAAGAATACAATGAAGTAAAAGTAAGAAATAAAGAAAGAAAGGCGCTTGTATCTGATCCGGATCGTTCGCCCGCTCCAAACTTCCTCGAACATTGAAATGTGAACCAGCCTCATATTTCAATGAGTTAGGTTATACTTTATTTTTGTTTTTTATAGTGTTTTGTCACCATACAAACTTAATAATATAAATTGCACTTGTAAAAAGACAACTGTGAACCTGTGACAGACGAGGAATTGAACCCCGTGTCTTACGCAATCCGGGCGTATGCCTATACCACTCGGCCACCGTCACATTAACAGGCCTGTTGAATTTTGCAAGCGCTTCTTAACGCGTAGGCTTCGTGACATCATCAATGTTGTGATATCAAAAACAAAAATAAAGTATAAATTGGCTTTTATCATCTTCTTAACTGATTGTTAAAATATTTGTAAAAATATTTTCCTTCAGATATTGTGAGAGCAATCTCACAACATTGATGATGTCACGCAGCCTATGCGTTAAGAAGCGCTTGCAAAATTAAACAGGCCTGTTAATGTGACGGTGGCCGAGTGGTATAGGCATACGCCCGGATTGCGTAAGACACGGGGTTCAATTCCTCGTCTGTCACAGGTTCACAGTTGTCTTTTTACAAGTGCAATTTATATTATTGAGTTAGGTTATGTTTAGTTTAGTTTAGTATTAGTGTTAGTTATAGTGAATAATTTACATATCAAGGGAAAAAATAAACTAATGACGAGGCAGCATGGTCTATGACCTTAGCCTGTTCTTAGAGGAACGAACAAGGCGAAGGCCGCAGATTGCCATTAGGCAGGAAGCTTAAAATCACTATGGAGATTTCGTTGCCAACATTTATGTGAAGCAAAAAAATATGACCTTGAGTGACGTCACGGCTTATTGCCATCTCTTTCCTTAGGGTGACAATACGTTTTTGTTAGTTTAGGAACCAAATAGAATGAAAAATCAGCCAAGTGCGAGTAGGACTCGCACACTGAGGGTTCCTTGCCAGCTTTAACTGAATAAGGGAATCCACTTTCTTCCACTTAGCTAAAATACCACAATATTTTGTTGACAGCAAATATAACTTTGTTTTTCATAGTGTTTGTAGGAAGAACAAAGCTACGTTTGCGGTTGTTGAAAATGTGCTATATATCAAAAATTACTAGTTCGGTTCCGTCCAAACCAATTTCTGTTGAAAATATTTGTTAGATCTACATCATATATTTTTTATAAAATTTACATTTGCTTAGTATATCATCAATAAACGCTTTTCACACTATTTGTCTGATATCTCACTGCGTCGATAGTAACGAAACCACCACGAACTAATGAATTTATCAAGTTCGTAAATTCTAATCAAAATTACCACTTGTCTAAGAATATTTAAAGTTGTTGAGAAATAAAACGTACCCAATTTGCAATAAGACATTATTTATTATTCATACACATGTAAATTATATCTACAAATTTTATACAATCATTAAACATGTGAAAATAATATGGTTTTATGGAGTTTTTGCCTTTTTGATCGAATATCTCCTAACTGTTTTTGGACACGGGTCTTTAAGAAGGAAGACATTCTGATTTGTAAAAATTTATTTGCAATGTATTTAACTATTTCTGTTTCGTGAGAATTTAAACAAATTATTGATTCCGTTATAGGATGTTTCGGCGTAAACATATTCTGTAAATGATCCTGAAATCTATGTAGCGTAGCTAGCACTAACTTTGAAGATATATTGATATCTTTTAAATACCCCATTGTCACTCCTTGTTTAAAAATTGAGTTGACTTAATTGACTATTTCGAAGGCGGCATCTGAAGCGAAACATAGTTTTCCTCTATTTACGAAGCTGGTGAAAGCAGAAAATTTATTTATATTTAATGAATAACTATGGTCACTTTTGTGTGCATCTGTTGTGAGTATATCATGACAAAACCGACAATCATTTTTCCGTAGCATTTTAAAAACTATAAATCCTGTTATATAATATAATACATTGTCTTGATAGGGAGTGGACACAGGACTTTCCAGTTCCATTATTAACTGGGCGAAATCATTGTCATCGTTGGTTGTATCTGATTTATTATTATGCTCGGAACTCAAAGTCGTATTAAAATCCATTATATGATTTGTGTGAAAAGTATCGTCAGTACAGTTAGCATTTATACTAGGTTGAACTGAATTTCTAAACAATAACTTTCTTAAAATGTACCTGAATTCCAGTGGACTAGGATTGTCTAGCGGGGTATAAAAGTAGCCGATGGGACATTTAAAGTAATTGGTATATGTAACAATCTGAAACACCAACACTTCCGATGCCAACTCTTCTGGATCATTAACAGGTATGCTACCAAGATCAATATAGCCAAAAACTTTTCCTAATTTTGGGCAATACGCCAAATCTTCTTTTAAGGACAAAGAGTCGAAAATCAATGCTACGTTTTTCAAGTGCGTTTTCTTGACAGCCTCACTTTTTAAAAATTCTAATACTTCTGTTAAAAAACCGACACAGCAGTTAAAAGTTGAAATTGACCTCCATAAAGTAGTTTCGTGGGGCAGCGAAATACGGCTCCTTAAATGGTTGTATGCTTTTGGAGAATAAAAATGAACAGTCAGCGCAAAGGATTTCACTTCTTCACTGTATTTAAAAACTTTTTTTCTTGCTGCTAAATTTGTCACAAATATTCGAAAAATTTCCTTGGAGAATATTTTCAATTTCTGACTGCGATGTGTAGTTACGCACAATATTTTATAAGTTGCTTCATATTTTTAATTGTTTTTTCTTGTCTGTGGACCTTTTGTTGAAGTACTTTTATTCGTTTCATTAATTTTTCTTCTCGAACAGTCTTTAAATTAACTTGAACAGAGAACTCTTTATGTGATTCCTGTTGAACAGTAAAATTTATTTTGTTAGGAGCACAATACATGACCTGAAATACAAATATGATAAAAAGAAAATTTTGAGTAGCCACCGGCTGAATGTTTTCAAAAGTGTTCATTTCTTTTAATACTGTTTTAGCTCTTTTTTCCGGTTCCTTTTTGTCAGTCTGTTCAAAATTTGAATTTTATAAACATTAGAATAAAATAATAATAAAAAACAAAGTACTTAAGTATTTCATTGATAATTAACTTACAATATATTGAGATAATGTTGGTGTTATTTTCCGTTTTTTAAATGGTGGTTCATTCTCGTTTCTCTAAAAATAACATGAAAAAAGTTAATTAGGTTATGCCATGGTAATAATACGAAACCTTGAAGAAAAACACATAAATGGCATAGGCAAATTATTTCGATTCTAAGACCATGTCTTAAGTAAGACACAAATAAAACAAAAGAAATATAAATGTTTTTTGTGCAATTTACTAAAAGTAAAAGTCATAAAAGTCGTTTATTTTTGCATATAGACCAACTGGGGGCACTTATACATGTCCCAACATAGGCCCTACTACAGCTTCGTGACAATGAGCAGTTTTCTCCCATCGTTTCACAGCTCTCACTAGATGGCGATAGGGTCACTTTAGGAACATTTTTTTTCACGGCGTCGGCGGAAAACCATAGACAAAGAAAAAAAAGTTCGTAATTAAATATTGTAAAATGCGTTAATGACTTATGGATTAATTAGCTTTCTCATTTTTTGGCATTATTATGTCCTTTATGTACTAAAGGTTTACATTAATATTGTTGTACTGTTGAATATTTACGTTGGCGAAAAGCAATTACCCTCTGTTATAAAACTTAAATGAAGTTTAAAAAGTTAGTTCCTAAAGTGACGCTAGCGCCATCTCTCGATGATATAAACATCTCGTGACAAGAAAACTGCTCATTGATGCCTAGTGCTGAGAAGAAGCTGCGCAACAAACTCCAGTCACTATTGTCAATGCCTCTTTTCAAAAGTTTTACAATGTTTTTGGTGATCATGCAAGTTCATACATTATTATCTTTTAAATAATCATCTACTTAATACCTTAATACCCTTTCGTCATTAGGGTTTCTTTAATACTGAGCCACACTACCGTGGAAAATTCAAAGACTACAAGAACAACAAAATTAATAAAATTGACAACTTACATCATCCTCCTGTAGATTAACCAAAGCAGAAAGTAGTAATAAATCTGCCTTTTGATCTGTAAAATCTGACTTTGGCATTTCCTGTGAGAGCAGTTCCGCGAGTATAGTACATTCCTGAAATTTAAGACGAAATAATTCAAAGTTTAGGATTACTCAAAATCTTTAAATGCTTAACAGTAAAGAATTTGAAGGTTTTCTAAGTATAGTTATTATAAGAAAAAAAAATACCTTTTGATCACTCAAATCGCTTTTTGATGTTTTTTGCAAAACCACTGAGGACAGGTTTGGTTCATCACAAACAACAGTGGTGAGAATTTGCTGTGAAGTTGAAGGTTTGTTTCCACATTCCTAAAAATAAAATTAAACTAAATTTAAGTAGAGCAGACGGTAGATAAAAACTTTTTATCTACCGTCTGCTCTACTTAAATTTAGTTTAATTTTATTTTTATAAAAACCTGACTTGTAAATTTATAGTTTGTAATACACTTACCAAAGCATTACAACATATACATGGTTGAGGTGAATAAAATGGCACAGCTCTTTTTAGAAGCCTCCCAGGTGTTTCAGGGTCATAATCTTCAAGTTTAAAATGCAAATTACAGATTCTGGCTGATGAATAAAACTTTCCTTTTATTGGTATGGCTAGTAGCCAAGCTTCTCTTCTACCGGAGTCAGAAGGGAACCTAAAACAATTTTTATACAGTAATAAAAAAGATCAAAAAATTGAGAAGTACAATAATTTTGGTTAAATTATACTCGTAAAGTTTAGAAGGATATTAAGCAACCGCTGAGTCTCCAGAATTCCAATAGCCATTGCAGCTATTTTTTGTAAATATTGCACCTGACACAATGCACATACACATAACAGGATTTCTAATTACAAGACAACCATTCAACAATTTTTTCGAATACCTTCATGTTGAATAAAAAAGCCTAGTTTAACGAGTCTTTTTAATAACCAAAACCTATTTTTTACTGAAATTTTCAACTAAGCTTAACTGACGCAAGGGAAAGCTTATGTATGATTGTTTTATTGTAATAATTATTTGAGAAAAGATAGCAAATTAAGGAGTAGGACTTTACTTTAATCCAACTTCCCTTCTATTCATGGTCACCCTCGTGTTGTAACAATAAACCTCTCGTTTACAAATTAAATTACATTAATTATGTCTTTACAATGGCCAGTTTAGGGCAAACGGCTGTTCAGTAATTTCGATAGGAACAAATTTTAATGTATTGACCTTTATTTTGTACATCGAAGCCATAAATAACAAGAAAGATGCGTTTTTAGACCAATTTTTAAACGTGATTCAACTTATTGATTTGCAAAGCTTACCTGTGAAATTTTACACCAGAATTTGGACTTACAACGCTTCTACACCCACGCACTACACAACTCATCGTTTTTATTGAGTAGAACTTCATAAAACACAAACTGAAATTGCGAAGTGACGAGCAAGTGGTTCTATCCTCTTTGGTGACGAGATACAAAGAGAGGGAATTGTGATTATTTACCGTAACAATGACAGTCGACATTTGACATAAATCATGTTGCCAGGTATGCATCCTTTATTTATACCATAAAAATTATAGATCACAAAAACTTGAAGACTACGATGCTTTAATGGAAAGACAAAAGGCGAAATGTAATGTTTTAAATAATTTGTCACCGCACGATAAATTTTACATATATAATCCAGTGCTTTAAAAATCTAGGGTGTAATAATAATCTACATAATGTATGTTTGAATGAAGAACCTGGCAAGACAGAGCAAGACAGAAGGAGACAGAAATAAGCCACAAAGGTCAACAGAGTTCAAATTTTTTGTCTTCAGTTTTTTGTTCTACGCGCAATCTCCATAGTGATTCTAAGCTTCTTGCCATTAGGAAAAAAAAAAAAAAACAAACAAAAAAAAATATTGATCATCTGCTACGGATGCGGTCCACTTGTAGTTCACGATGACCGTGGAAACGGAAGTTTAAGTATTTATTACAGAAAGTTATCTGTATAGTGGTGGTGCGTGCGTGTGCGAAATCGATTTGCATCTCGGGATATATTCTTAGTCAATCAAAATGCAGCTTCATCCTCCACACACCACGAGCACTCACTGTCATATCTATGCTTACAAGCAGATTACATGATCAGTACTCACGAGCTCAGCGATCATCATCACTAGTAGATAGTAATGTGGACCGCACCCTGACTGTAAAAAAATTGACACGACTTTGTTGTTAATTTGTGTTGTGAATGTTGTAATTGTAAAGTAATTTTCCAAGAGAACATTATTTAAAAATCTGCAATGGAACAATGGTTAACGGAAGGCCTATCGCGAATCTTGGATTTCCAAGTTCCGGAAGATTTGATCAGGTACTGACATAAGCATCATGTTCATCAGTTAACACTACCGATTTCTCTAATATTATCTTTCAATTATTTCCTTAATCCCTTAGGTATGTCTTATCTATTGAAAATGAGAGTGACATGAACGAGTACTTGAAAACTTTACTTGATTTTGAAAATCCGCAACATAAGAATTTTGTGTCTGAATTGGTGAAAAGGAAATTCCCATCCAGAGGTACGGAATATCAATTTTATCAATAACCTTTCATATTTTTAAGTTTGTATTTAAAAAAGCTCATTACTTTTTATTTAAATATTGAGTAAAATAAAATGAATCCCATAAAACCGTATGACAATTAAGTTACTCATCCATCACTAAGATGCAGTTAAAAAAACTTATTGGAATCTAATTTGAAGCCAATATAAAACTTACGATATCATCTAACTGAACCCTTTTGTTTAAAAACCCATTGATTTTAGCTAATTCTCAGCCAAAACCACAGCAAAAGAAGAAGATATCAAAAAACAAGCAGAAAGTTCAGGAGTTTGTGTCGGTTGAACCGCCACTGGTTGAATGTGAACCAGAAGCCAAATCTAAGAAGAAAACCAAGTTTGTCAACCTCTACTCTCAGGAGGGGAAGAATGCTCAAGTTGTTCTGTTAAAAGGTGGGCATTATTATTATTGTAATAAAAATCATTTCTATCCATTATTATTTTAGGTTTAGTAATAATTTGAATTGATACCTTTTATAAATGAATTTTGTTTTATTTAATTATTATCCTAGTAATAGCAACCATAGCCTTAGATCACACAAGGTTTGGATCTAGGTGTGATTTTGGTAAAATTCATTAATTATTGATTTATTAAATTATAATTAGTCAGCTCAAAAGTTTGTATTCCTTGTAATAAACTTATTTAAGGATTACTACCTTTCACTTTTTGTAGACATAAAAGTATAGTTATGGTTTTGGCAATACTGAAATTACTAGCTAATCACTGATACAGGTCGCCACCACTGCGATTGTCAAGCGTCAAAACATGAGCTCATCAACAACTGCCTTCAGTGTGGACGAGTTGTTTGCAAGCAGGAGGGCTCTGGGCCTTGTCTATTTTGTGGGAACTTGGTATGTCAACTTAGTACTTTTGTATACACTTAATGAAATGGCTTCTACCATAAGAATATATCGTCCCCATCGTGTCAAAATTAAATAACTGACACGTTTGCCGAAATTCACTTTTTGTTATTTTTAAATAATATAAAGTGTAAGCTACATTTTGGTCTATTTTTCGTTGCAATATGTATGATATTCGCGAAGATATCATAATTTTAGTAACTCTATTGACCACATATTACAACAAGGTTTGTTAAAAAAGTTTCGTGGAAAAACTGAATAAATGACAAAAAAATTAAATAACTACAATTGAGGGTTTTGACATACCTACCAACAAAATCAATAAGTGACTTTGTTGAATTCTGCCACAACTGACTCGGAAACATTGTTACAAAAATTGGTTGTGGCAAAATTGAATAAGTGCTCTTGTTTAATTTTTCATTAAAACATTGTATTATATATTTTTATCATAATCAGCCAAAGAACTAGTCCACTGCTGAACTTAGGCCTCCCCCACGATTTCCCACAAAGACTGCAATCTTTACAAGGTCGTCTAAGGGTCTCCAATGTAGAACTCTTCTGCCCCAACGACCATCAGGCCTAATCCGGCTTGTTAGGGAGGCTGGAACTTATTAAACCTACGTGCGAGACGATTTGTGATAACTCTTGAATCAGCTTGTTGACATGGCTCAGGGCTGAGGTGGTAAGTTTTGTTTATTTATTTATTTATACTGTATTGCACAACCAGAGTTTGTACAAAAGGTGTACTTAACGCCATATGGCGTTCTCTACCAGTCATACCTTTTGTCTCCTTTTTTGAAAAATAACACCACCAAACTCCTGTTCCATGACTCAGGCAGCCCTCAAGCAGCACGGAATTAAAGAGTCTCTGAAGGACTTTGAGTACCGGTGTTCCCCCCCTTTTGAAGGCTCTGCTGTGATTCCGACCTCACCAGGTGCCTTGTTGTTTTTAAGCTGTTTCAGGGCCATCCTTATCTCATAGAGGCTGATGTCCGGGATGTCTTCGGTGTAGTGTCGGGTCAGGATAGCTTTTGGGTGTCCGGCCTTAGCTATTAACGGGTTCGGCAACTGAGGTGTACAACTGCCCATAGAACTTCTCGATCTCCCTCAAAACATCTGCTTTTGTCGACGCTACACTGCCGCCCTCCGTCTTAAGCTTCGTCAACAGGCTTTGCCCAATAGACATGTCTCTTGCTTGGGAGCCTTGTTTTCACTCTATCTATCGGTTCTTTAACACTGTTCGTGTTAAAGGAAGAAATGTCGTGTCGTAGGGACTTCCATATTCGTCTTTTCACCTACTGTAGTTTTCAACATTAAAGGAGGTCTTCAATGCTATAGATCGACGTTTTGCTAAGGTCGAGAGTGTAGATCGAGAGTCTTAGAGGACGATTTTTACGGCCAGGACTAAAAATCTTAGAACAACTAACAATTATTTCGTCCACTGAAACCCGAAAGCACTCAAAGCGGTTTGACAACTCGAGTTGAAAGCTCTCGGGATTTTGGATATGGGCACGAGTAGGTCGGAGCTTGGACCTCATCAAACGAGACCTTTCCAATTTGATATTAAATTCCATGTACCTCGAACCATCCGGTAAACACTACCTACCGGTCTTTATTCGGTTGATCACGGAGACATCATTAAATAACCGTTTCTTGGTAGTCATGATGAAGTCTATCTCATTTCTCGTCGTGCCATCCGGATTCAACCTTCTTCTTCAGGCTTCTGGAAGAAATGTACCCTGGCGTTCCTTTCACCATATTAAAAGGATCGATAAGATCCGGAATACCATAATACGCTCCAGAACTGAAATAGCAGATGCAGGCGAAAAGACAGCAAAGCTTAAATGGGAGTAGGCGGGGCATGTGTGTAGAATGCACCCGAATAGATGGGCCCAAAATATCGTCACGCGATGGATACCACCAGACGAGGTGGAGTGACGATCTGTTCAGCTTTGCGAGAAATTGGGTGTTGTTGGCCGCTGACAGAGACAAATGGATAGAATTGGGGAAGACCTTTGCCCAACAGTGGGATGATGTAGGTAATATAAAAAAAAAGTATTACTTGGTTGTGTGCCAAAACTTGCAAAAGTGACGTACAAAAACTTGATAATTGCAATTTTGTTATAAAATACGTTTGTGGCAAAACTAAATAATTACTTTTTTATTTTTATATTTAAAATAATATAAAGTAGCATTATGATAGACTATTTAAATTATGAAGTTGAAGCAGCTTCATAACATATCAAAATCTCTACAGTAAATTTCCTTCGGCTTGGAATGTTATCGCCATTTTTGTTTAAAAAAATCACAAAAACTCAAATATCTCGGAACTTTGGTTTTGTTGGTTATTTAATTTTGCCACAACGGGGACGATATGCAGATTTCTCAAATAAAATAAATACAAGATTGTTAAGTAAAAAAAGTTTTTATTAACACAGTAATACAATACTATTCTGGGGGTCAATTCTCGTGCAGTTCGTATACGAAAAAATACACCGATCGAATTTTCTTCCTCATAAATTTTTTTTTTTCTCTGATTTCTTATGGTCACGATTTATATGCGTTTTGATTTCTTTCGTGTGGTATTTTTTTACGTGTAGATATAACTACTTGTTTTTTCGGTAAAACGGTCAATCTCCTAATCGAACTACCGCATGAAAAAAGTTCGATTACGTGAGAATCGCCACCCTGGTCATGCGCCTCTCTTTCGCATCGGCCACACCGCACTGCCAAACTATTTTCATCACTATCTGTAAGACGTCCACTGCTAAACATTGGCCTCTTGCACGGTTGTCTACAGTGACCAATCGCAAGTGGTCTGCATCCAGTGTGATCCTGCGATATTTACAAGGTTGTCTGTCCATCTTGTCGGTGGACGTCAGTGTCGGGTGCTTTTTATGAATCGGGGATATTACGAATTACGATTATAATTCTATATTTACAGGTATGCACCCCTGGAGAGCAGAAAGAGCTGAACGCCAAGACGAAAGCCAGCGCCAAGCTCATGGTGTCTCTGATGGAGCGCTCGCGGCCTGAGGGTTGGGAAGCCGCCCTCAACCACAGGAACAGACTGCTGGAGTATGACCGCACCAGGTACTCCTTCAAATAAATAAAAAAATAAAATAACCTTATAATAATAACCATAAATTTCACAAAAAAAACAATTTAATTCAAATTTAATCCGCACTGAGCCCGCATGGTGGAGTATGGCTCATACTACCTCACATTTGAGGTAAGGCCTTTGCCCAGCAGTGGGATGCTTATAGGCTAACTTTACTTTTTTTTTTTTAATTCAAATTAAGAATAAAATCATATTTTTTTTATTTACTCATATGTGTTCCGTAGCGAGCGTCGCACGCGCGTCACTGACGACGACAGCGATTACTTCAGCGCTGGGAGCGTGTGGCTCAACCCGGCGGAAAAGGATAAATTGGAAAAATATCAGCAGTCTCTTCACGAGAAGAAACACGCCTCTCGCCTTACCAAGAAGATGACATTTGATTTTGCTGGTAAGCTACGTTGTATAAGTTAAAAAAATATATACTTGTAAAGAGGTTTCTTTAAACACAAATAGTACCTAACTATAATTTTGGCGTATCATTTTAATTATCTGCAAAGGCCTATTAAGGCGAGGCGGGGTGCACTGATTGCGACCTCATTTAATTGCAGAAGCACTGAAACTAGAAAAAATCTGATGTATAAAACATAAAATAGGCCACTCACCACGCAAGCCATTAAAAATATGTTTTTTTAAATCACTTCTAAATTTTAGTGACTATACTTCAGACTGTGCTTCAGACATACTTTTAAGTACTTTAAATCGTAAAAAGTTTCAAATAACTAACTCATTTTATACGAGACATTTGCATGCTAATTTGTGTAGCCACATATGTGATTCTTTTATTTACCTACTGTAATTTGACAACTAACTTGTATACCATATTTGACGCAAATAAATGATTGATTGATTGATATCCAAATACCCAAGTTTAATCCTACTTCTCTTCTGTTTCAGGTCGTCAAATCGTAGAAGACAACACGGTAGACTACGACGTCGACGAGGAGAAGATTCGCGAGATGAGCGGCGGGAGCGGCCGCGGCGGCGGGCAGTTCCTCGACCACGACTTACTGAGCACCGGGGCGAGCGATCGCGACGTCGCGCCGGGCGTCAACGCTAACCTTTTACAGGTAATAGTCCCCCTAGCCGATTTCGACTACGGTGGCCAGTCACAACGACCAACCGACTGCACGGGACATATTATAGTGCACAAGTGTGTGCGCAAACACAGGTGCACTCTCTATTCCATTCACTCTCATAGCCCGATGGGACAGCAATCTGACACGACCGGAGAGAGATCAGGCGCAGGACCAACGGCTTAACGTGCTTTCCGAGGCACGGGGGTGAAACACCGCCAACTTCCAAACTCCGGGCTACTCTGAGAATTTCTGAACAGATAAACTCCGGTACATATTTTGGCCCGACCCGGGAATTGAACCTGGGACCTCCGGCGCAGCCGTCGCTTTAAAATGCGACCCTCTCACCGCTGCGCCACCGAGGCAGTTACAGTATACAGGTACAGTCGCCAGCGCATCAGGTTACCCGCTTTTGTTGCAAACTAGCCCTTATTGCATCCACATAAGATACCGCAGTGTTTACCTTGGCGTGCTGTTGTCCTTACTTGCCGAATATAACCTCCTTAACAATTCGCCTGTGATTCCACCACGACCGGTGAAACCGGCCGAAACTTCAGGCAAAAAATAAGGTACATATTTATTTATACTTTATTGCACAACCACAGTTTGTACAAAAGGTGGACCTAACGCCATATGGCATTCTCTACCAGTCATACCTTTGGGCTAAGCGGAAATGATTGTGCGCGGTTTATTTATAAATAAATATGTTTACCGCGATCGCGTTAATCCCCATGTGTCTGGGTATTTATGATGCACCCCAATAGTTAAAAATAGAGATGTGCCGACTATGACTTTGGCCGACTAGCCGACTAGTCGGCAGGAAAATGGCCGATTAGTCGGCCGACTAGTCGGCCATGCCGATCATTACTTTCGGTAAAAAAAATATTGGTGTTTAATGAAATAAAGAATATATAACGTTAAATTACTAAGCTAACACAGTGCAAATAATTGAATTAATAGTGAAATTAACTTTTTTTGACGAATTGGAGGGAGAAGGTAGCAGTAAAGTGAAGTGCAATCAGTGTCAAGCAGTTATTTCTCGTGGTGGTCAGGGGAAAAAGGCAAATACTACGAGCATGACAAATCATATTAAGTACAAACATTCACAACTGATGCCTCAACTAGGTTCTTATTAATCCTTATTAATTTCGAGATTGAATAACTTTGGGATGTCAAAGGAAGAGTTCCTGTTTTTTATGTTATAATTGAACCTACTTATTACCAATGATTATTTGCTTAAGCCTATATTTTGTTATTTTATAAAAGGCTAAAGGAAGAGTTCCTATTTAAATTTTCTATCAATTATTAAATTGTATTGTAAACTGAAACTGTGATTCTTATAATAAAAAATAACAAGAGTAAAGATACAATTTAATTTTAACCACTCTATTTTTAAGGATATTAACATGAGTGAGAAGCGGGCCGACTAGTCGGCGGATTTAGCCGACTAATCGCCGACTACAAAAATGGCCGACTAGTCGGTACATCTCTAGTTAAAAAGTGTTTATTTCGTAACAATTTCTACACTTACTTCGATTTATAAGATTAGTTAACAGCTATTCTTTTTAGTGTGAGGTAAAATTTCACTTTTTTTCACGCCCATAGTTCTAGGTGTCATATTATATTTCACTTGTCACATCTGACAAAAAAACTATCAAGATCATCGCCGCCTAACCACCTTAAAAATCGCTAGCATCTTGCGTCGTCTTTTGTTTGAAGTGACTTTCATTTTTGTATAGTGTGCGTAAGCGATTTTCGATTGAAAGTGGTAAAGCGGCTGTGATCACGAAAAAACAGCCTTGTGATAATAAAACAGCCTTGTGCAGGGTTGTACTTACAAAACAACTATGTGTCATCATTACTTTTCTGTAGTATTTTTTTTTTACTATATTTACCAGTTCGACTCATCAGTGGAGAACCAGGGTCAGAGCTACTCTGTGGCGGTGCAGCAGCCCCAGCTGTCGCAGGCGCCGCGCGTGCAGGACCCCGAGCTGCAGGAGATGAGCGACACCGGCCGCTGCCTCTCCATGCACCAGCCGTGGGCCTCGCTGCTCGTCGAGGGGATCAAGATGTGAGTTGTGTGCTAGTGGGACTCCTCAGTGGAGAACCAGGGCCAGAGCTACTCTTGAAGCAGCCTCAGCTGTTGCAAGCACTGCTCGTTACGGACATTAAAATTACAGGATATAATAGCGATATTCAATGGCCCATACAAATCTAGCGAGCTGACGCGTGCACTGAGTTTTACTTAAGTTACATGTGCGAACAACAGCACGTCAAAGTAAACAAGTAATGGGATAACGTAAGTTCACGTTACGCAAGTTATAATAATGGATTAGGATATTTTGACTAGGAGATTGATGGTGACTAAGATTTTAGGCAGCATGAACGCCGTGAAAGGAGTTCTTGAACGGGAAACTAATTATCTTGCGAGATTACCATTATAATGTTTAAAAAGAGTTCAAAAAACCGCTCAGACAGCGACAACGCCCCACTCCCTTCGCCGAAGCGAAGGGCGAACGATCATCGAGGGCTGACAGCACAAGGCTGCCGCCCGCCTCACGCTCAGGGCGCCGCGCCACGCCTCATCAACGCGGTTGTCGGGACCTCACGTAGTGTGAAAGTCTAGCGAAGAGCTTACTATAGAAATGATCCTATGAAGTAAGGTCTTGTCGAAACTGAGAGACGGCGGGGACGTCATTCTCCGAAAAAACACTAACGATGCGCGAGCTAACGTCGGGCAGCGACATCTGTTGATGGCGTCTCGAATTAATGTTTGAAATAAGCGCACGCAGATTTTCTTTTTTTTTGTTTTTGGTAGTTATATTCCGCTCACTAGCGCTAGCTAGATTATATTATTACAAAAATAACTAAATAATTTATTTGCAACAATTAGATGCATCAATGTTTGTCATTTAGAAGTATTCGACGGATAACGCGAACCTTTTGGTTTCTTATTTCATCTTATTTGAACGAATAAATTCAAGAAAGTTCAACTTTCCGAACATGTTGTAATAATTGTGTGTAGTTAAATTGGCCTGATGCATAAATCAAAGTATTTTTGTTATTTGAGTCTATTTGGTCGTAGTATATTCTAAATACTAATACATAATAAAATGTATAATGAAAAAAAATTCAATGTTCTCCATAACGTTATCGAAATATCACATGACCGCGATAAGAGCTATAACCGCGGCCCTCTAACCGCGTAACCTTGTCGGGGCACAATGCCAGACAGCTGTGACGACACAAATACGTCAGCGCGCGCCGATTACTACGGTCACCACACCACTCCACGTGTCGATGACGCGCGCACAGCGGGTACAGTCAGCTTGAGAAACTATAGCCCTTACTGTAACATTGACGAACCGGTTGCTACTTACATTTTTAAGTGTCACGCTCGCAAAGGCAACGCTATTTCATTTTGTAAAGGTTATTATTAAAGCGGATAAAATCAAAACCCTGGTTTAGACGAGATCAGAAAATAATCGTTCTTGTTGAACAGAAACAGGCTAAACTAAGTTAATGGAAAACAGGCTTATGTTACGATACATTTTTTAAACAATCGTTGTTGCTCGTTAAGCATCATGCAGGCTTGACAAGTTACACTATTAATTTGTACTTTGGCTTTGTTTTTTTTGGTTGATAAGTTTCTTTAATATATTATCTCATTAGTAAATATACCAATTTAAAAAAGGAACGAATAACACCAAAGTATTGTTCCCTTAAAATCCATCTTAAAGAGCCAATGTTTCTGTGACTGACTGTACTAGTTTCGCGTTTGTAATCGCTTTCAACAGAGGTAGGTGTTTTAACGAATTCTTATGCGCACGCGCCGATCATAAACATCTTGTTGCGAAACACCACCAACAGATGTCGCCGCCCCACGTTAGCTCGCGCATCGTTAGCGTTTTTCCGGAGAATGACTTCCCCGCCGTCTCTCATTTCGACAAGACCTTACTTCATAGGATCATTTCTATAGTAAGCTCTTCGCTAGACTTTCACACTACGTGAGGTCCCGACAACCGCGTTGATGAGGCGTGGCGCGGCGCCCTGAGCGTGAGGCGGGCGGCAGCCTTGTGCTGTCAGCCCTCGATGATCGTTCGCCCTTCGCTTCGGCGGAGGGAGTGGGGCGTTGTCGCTGTCTGAGCGGTTTTTTGAACTCTTTTAAATCCCCTATCATATTATATCTGTCCAGAATTTTGGTTAAGTACTTAACTAATTATATGTAATACGGGGCTTGGTAAAGAAGTGAGTCCATTTCTATACCTTGTAGTTGTGGAGTCCTAGTCCTGAATGAATGCTGAAAATACCTGAATATTAAGTAACCATCCTTCATTATTTAGACACCATTAGTCATTTGTAACTGTAACCAACGTACTAAGGTGGTTCGTGATTTGAATGATTATGAAATCGAATAAAGCTTTATTTATTTCTTATTGCTTTGTATTGGTTTCGAAATTAATGAGATTAGAAATATAAATTATCTAATCAACTCACCCAAAGTTCCTAACACAGATGCCAAACACTAGCTAGTTATTTTTAGTCTCTGCTACTTACCCAACGTGTGTGTTCCATTTGTCAGGCACGAGGGTCGAACCTGGTACACGAGCCACCGAGGAAGGTTGTGGATCGCGTCCACCGCTAAACCACCGGATCAAGACATCGTGAGGGCCATCGAGAACCAGTACCGCGTGCTGTATCCAGGTGAAATGTACTTTTATTTATTAATTTACTTGGTAGGGAGTTAGAAATCGACTTAATGATTGTGTTTAAAAATAAGTGTAAGTGATTCTGATGTTCTTAAAACCGAATATAACGCTCAATAACACACTATAATAACATGGAGAAAAACCATAATAGTTATTAGAACATAATGCTTCAATTGTCAACTTTCGGATATTTTAGATGAAAAACATGTAATATTGATATAGCTTAAGATTAACCAAAGGACTAAGGCAGGAAACGATAGCAAATTACCCCCACTAATATATAATAGCCTTTTCAATTTGGCACATGTTGTACCAAACACAAATAAAATTAAAAATACAATTGTTAGCAGTATCTTGCGTAGACCCGGTTTAGCTAACGCTTAGTTAAATAATAATTCTGTTACTAGCAGGCTCTATGATTTAAAAGAGATAAAAAGGGTTTACATTTAAGCTTGGGTAAGACACATCTAACAACATTTGGCCTGCGAAAGTGGAATTAATAAAATTCATTGGTAAGAGAATATAATCAAATCGGTTCACATTTAGCTTTACTGATATACGTACCTGTTATTTTAATTCAATGAGATTCGTTGAATTAAAATTCTAATACCTTAAGCTCTGAAATCATTATTAAATCAATTCATAACTTTTAGAGAGCAATAGGTAGAATTGTAGTGTTATTTCTAATGTTGGCATGTTTAACTTTCAGATACGCAGCTGAAATTCCCATCATTCTACCCAACTGGCTGCCTGCTGGGCTGCGTCACCGTTGACGACTGTCTACCGCAGGAGGAGTATCAGAAAAAGTAATATCAGTCTTCTAAATTTTACATCGATTTAATTACCAAATGTCAATACGCAACATTTACTACACTCGCTTCATTGTATAGCACAGTTCTCTATAGTCAGTTAAGAAATGCTGTCTTCTTAATAAATAGAAATAACTGACAATGATAAAAGCACATTTTATCAATATTATAAAGTGACCTAATTTAAAATGCCAAATAATTTAAGTACTCTGCGAAGTTATGATGTCGTTTTCAAGTCAGCCATATCGTATTTTATTGGGTGAATATTTTTATGGTTTAGAATGTTTCTTAACACTCACAGTGTCATATTTTAATTCTTAAAGATGAAATAAGAAACCATAAATTGCGCACGGGCGGGACTCGAACCAGCATCTTTCTGGCTTACCGGGCTAACTGCTCTTCCAATTGAGCTACCGTGCTGTCGATCCGACCGCGCGAAATTCTTGGAATATTTTTAATCCGGCTTTTGAAAAATCTGCCCTCAATATACTAAAACAAGTCTCCTCTCGACCTATTTTACGATTGGGAAATAAATTACGGAAAAATGTGCACTCTATATTATTGTTTCTAATTTTATCATATAACTCAAGGTATCACGAGCATCTTCGTGCTTCGGAAGGCACGTTATGCCGTTTGGTGCCGGCTAATATCGATTGGTGTATTAGTCGTTAAGCTTAGTCAGAGGCCCCGGCTTGATAAAATCAGACAGCAAGGTTGGTCGCTTGCCTTGCAAACACCCCTCCGCCAATCCGCACTGAGCCCGCGTGGTGGAGTATGGCTCATACTACCTCACATTTGAGGTAAGGCCTTTGCCCAGCAGTCGGATGCTTACAGGCTAACTACTTTTTTTTTTTAACTCTAGGTATCCGGAGGGTGAGAGCGACAGTCCATACGTGTTCATCTGCTCGAACCCTATCAGCTTGCGGCTCCGGTTTCCGATCAAAGGACATCATAAGATTTGTAAGTATTTTGTAACTGATGCAGGTACTTGCGGAGTCACTGCCGCTTAACCACTTGTAAAAATAAATCGCTTGCTCATACGATACAAATACGCGGGTCACTACAAACAATAACGACACGAGGTGCAAGCAAATTTGACTCTCATGGTGGTTAGGCGGCGGTGAATATCGAGTATTGCAATTTTATTGGTAGATATTATTAGCCAAATCAAATGGTACATTCAAAGACAGGTAACTATTCCTGCATGGATATAGAATAGTCAAACCACCGTATAAGTACATAGAAAATTTTGTTCATAAACCTTTAAAAAAATGAATTGCTTTTTTGTTAAAACTCGAGAACGGCTGAACCGGTGTAGCTGATTTTAGTCTTGAAATATTCGTGGAAGTCCAGGGACGGTTTAAACGGTGATGAAATATAGGATAATAAAATAACTATAACGGGGACGGGGCCGCCGAGGGCAACGAAACGAAGTTCACCGGGATCGCTAGTAATACTTAATTTTAAATTACTTACCTTTACCATGATTTCCTGATTCTATAATTAAATTTTGACATTATATTAGTACTAGCTTTTGCCCGCGACTCCGTTCGCGTGGACTTCAGGTTCGTCCCGTCTAGTCTAGTAATAAGTAAGAAATACGGTAACTAAGTAAGCACTGCAGAGCCCTAAATTGTAGCCTATATGTTATTCTGATGTATAAGCTATATTGTGGTAAAGTTTCATTCAAATCCATTCAGTAGTTTTTACGTGAAAGAGTAACAAACATCCATACATCCATACAAACTTTCGCCTTTATAATAGTAGTAGGATTCCTTTTTTTGACATTACTGCTTTTTATTTACAGGACATGTTTTTTTTATAATATTTGTTTTGATGATTTATCTATTGTACTAGCTAATCTACTTTTGTTTGTTTAAAACATTATTGAATAGGTATTTTACGCTTTGACGAATGTGTTTGTTATGTAGTGTCCTTTTAAAACATTTATATTTGCATGTCTGACATAGACAAAACGTGCTGATCTAAAAGTGTACCTACCACCATTATCTTGACAATGTTTTAGACAAATGGAGATATTTCATTTATTTTTCTGACAGATGCCTTAGACAAGACGATCCACCACGCTGCCTTGAAGTGTATCCAAAAAACGAGCAAGATACATGCGGGGGAGGCCAACGCTGGTTAATATTTACTTTTTAATTTATTGTTTATGCCCTATCTAGAATAGTTATCAGTGAGATCATTTTGAACATAACTTACATTTAAACTTCTATTGATTTGCAGACCAGTGGCGTCTATTTAAGTAAATAATTATGTACCTACTCCAAATTCAAGATATCAATTTCCTTTTTAATTGTTAAGTAAATAAAGCGAATAATTTGTTACGAAAGTCGTTTATTTACACAGTTAACAACTAGATTTAACATAAATATTTAGTCACATACACACGCTTCACACATAAGCAGCCTCTCAGTATTACATAGTTTATTGAAATAATTATTACGATAACTCGTACTACTCGGCCAATCATTCATATCACTTCACAAATGCTTAATGATCTTATATACTATTAACAATAAGCACCTCTCAGGATATTCAAGACAATAGAAGGCATAATAACACTGGAAAAAAAATACGAAAATGTACTTTAAAATCGTGCTAAGTAATAAATAATTAACGATTCAACCGTTTAAAATACCGTACAGAGAAAGCGTATTTAATAATTGTGTACTAAAATAAATATTTTTCCAAATAACTTTATCCATTTCTATGATATCATAGCCCGTATCATCTTTCCATCGCATCCTATCTAAATAAATACACGTAATCTGTTTAGAAGAAAAGTAACGTAAAAATATAATACAGCCAGTTAGCGCAATAACTTAGATGAAGTTTAATAACTTTGGCAGTGGAAAAGGATTTGGTTTTGCACACTTAACTACTTAGGAACGTTATGATTCCTTCTTTTGGTTCAGCTGAGGGAAGAAAGCTTCGATGGGCAGAATCGGATCGTCAGTTGCTATCGTAAAGTAGTTAGGTATCCTCCTACTGTTCGAGGCTACAGTTTTGAACATGCCAGGGGTGTTGTAGTCTTTGCTAGCTGCTAGTGTCAAGTCTGACACCCGTTTGGAGTGCTCAAACAAATGCTCGATGTGGTGGTCGTGATGTTTCTTGTCAGCTATTTTCATGATGGCGCTCTCAGACCGAGTCCTCTCCGAAGTTATGTCGTTCTTATGATCGTAGTGCACCGTGCTGTCAGTCACAGATATATCCTGAACGGATTCGCCCAACTCGGAATCGGTGATCTTCTTCCTGAGAGGTCTTTTGCTGTGACTGTGAACTGTTGTCGGACTTGTTATTTCAATAGCCTCTTCGGTAGGTTTAGGCCGACGCACTCCGTTCCTGATTCTCGACGATATCTTTTGTGTGGTCGGTTCAGTATTATCTGATGTAGTAGTTTGCCGCTGTCTGGATGAGTGCCTGATGGAGTGAATCTCCTTCTCAACGTCCTCGTTTAGTTCAGAACCATTTGCTACCTTGTGTCGTGGGTCTTTGGGCATGAATTTCTTTCTTTCAGTTGTAGTCTCAACATCAAAGTTAAAATCTGTTGTTGTCTTCCTATGCGGGAATCTGATTTTAGGCGTGGACTCAGTAGACCTTTCTGTGGTGCTGGTTGTGGAGCTCAGACGATTTCTGTAATCTTTTACACTGAAACGAGTGCGGTTGTATTTGTTCTTCAGCCTTGGTCTTTGTAATTTACCAACGCTACCTGACGTTGTCTCCGATCGGCTAGTCGATGTCGATTCAGTCACTTCATTGGTCGTCCGGAAAGATTCTGTGGTGGTCTCTAATTTAGCTTCGATTGGTTTTACATCCTTGTGGAAAGCAAATGAGTTCGCAGCCTCAGCACTCGACTTCGCCGATTCTAAACTGACATCAACGTCACTGGTTGGAGTGTCTTTCTCATCTTGCTTGTGACTGAAGTCTGGAAAATCGTCAGAACTTAATTTGGGATATTGTATGCGATTCGAAATTTTCATAATAGAGGAATCTTTACTGTTGTCGTCGTCTTTGAAGGACTGAGTTGTAGTTTCAATCTTATCAGTGACGGTTGTCAACGGCCGACGGATGAGCTTCTTCTTTATAATCGTTGGGGCTGTTGGTGAGATGGTAGGCACTGCGCTGGTTGTCGAGTCAGTCGTGACACTGGGAGTGGTTAAGTGAGGTTGCTGTTTCAGTTTTGCTGGTCTGATCCTTGGTCTTATGGTGTGAACCTCATCGGACTCTGTAGTGTGTGGCAATTCTGTTGTAGAGTGGAAGTACTTTCTCGTGCTGGTTCCGTCCAGGTTGGCTAATGGAGGACGGCGTCTTCTGTTCTTGTTACGCTTTCTGATTCTATCCTTGTCGATTGGTGTGTCTGTGGTCGATGGTCTCTTGAAATGTTGGTAAGGCGCGAGCGTTGGCAAAGCCTCAGTGTTGTCATCAACGGTCTCTTTAATTAAGCTATAAGTGGTCGCTTCCGGTTGAGCTGTTAGCTTAGACGATTCAGTGGGTTTCTTTGTTCGTTTCGAAGTTGTGTAATCGTCATATGAGGGAGTTGATACTTTGTAGTAGTAATCCTTGAGCTTGTGCTTGCCGATCGGTTCGAAGTCGTCGCCTAGAGGCCGCCTGCTTTGGGATTCGACTTCGCTGTCGTAGCCCAAAGAGTTTTCATAGCCTTTCTCGGCTTCGGTCACTATGGCGTATTCTTCGGTCGGATCGGCAACGGGTGTGGTCGTTTGTCTGCCGTAGACTGTGTCGGGGTGCAGTTGCTTCGTCACAGTCTCTTCGGTCGTCTTCGGATTACTGTCGTAGGATGGCTGGATCCAGGCCTGAGGCGCTGCGTGCGTGATTATGTCGCCAGGTTCCGTAGGTTCAATAACTTCGTAAGTGGGTCTAGATTCAGGCGGCGAAGCGTACTGGTGGGTGGCCTGGTTAACGCCGGCAGCGAGGCTGTCGTGAATCTTCTGCTTCTTCTTTTGGTGGTTGTAGTTCTGATTCTGTTGATTGTAGTTCTGAACCTGTTGATTGTAGTTCTGAACCTGTTGATTGTAGTTCTGTTTCTGTTGATTGTAGTTCTGATTTTGTTGATTGTAGTTCTGATTCTGTTGATTGTAATTCTGATTCTGCTGGTCGTAGTAGTTTTGTTGCGCCTGGTAATCGAAGTGGTTGCTCGCCGCTGTCGTAGTTTGAGTTGGGTTGTAGGTGGTCACGGCTATTTTATTGTAGTCACTTTGATAGTTTTTGATGAACGGGTCTTGAGGACTGGCTTTGAAGGAGTGTTTGTTCCCAGCGTTAGGATCAATCTTCGGTGGGCTGCTTGGTTTTGTCGCTGGTGTGGGCGTGTTTTTACTGTAATCAATAACGGTGGGTACGAACGGTATATGGTTTACTGTCGTCTGTAACTTGGGTGTGGTGGAACTGAAGATTGGTGTGGTCTTGAACGAAGGCGAGTAGCTGAATGAGTTGAAAATGGTTTGCTTGCTCGGCTGAGGTGGAAGGTATGTTGTTTTGGTCGGGAACACTGGGTCTCGTCCTTTCACTGGTTGCAAGCCGAAGGAGCCGAACGAGCCTGAAAGATTAATATGTGATCTTAATAATCTAGTGCTAATTTTATTTAAAAAAAATAACAAATTGAGATTATAACCTAAGATGATATTTACTGAATGCCTTGTTACATTATGTGATTGTCAAGTGTAGGATACAGTTTTTTTGTGTTACCTGGAGGGAAATTACTATAAACACTGAAAATAAAAGTATATTTGTATTCAGAATAACTTTCTATCTTTAGTATGTAAAGTATTTGCTGTCCAGGTAGCATAAAAACCACTGTATACTCTATGTGAAATAAATAAATAATATCTTACCGAAAACATTCGACGGGAATACAGGGTTTTGGTAAGTAAACTGCGGATACGGGTTGAGAGGAGGCTTCTGTGTGCCTGCCAAGCCCTGCTGCTGCTGCGCCGTCTTCACCTGCTGGCTGACCTGCTGCGGGGCCGGCTCGCTGTCCTGCAGCTTGTACACTTCAGGCTTGTATATCTCCGACCCTGATTGGCCATGCTTGCTCTCTGTAGGTCTAGCGTACCCTTCCACAGGCTTCCCAAACACGTCCAAAGGCTTGCTAGTCTGGTATTGACCGAATTGGATAGGCTGTACATTGTTCAGTTGCTGCAACAAAGTATTCTGCATCGGCTGCTTGGATTTATTCGAGTATTTGAAGACCGGTCTGGCTGCGTACGGGTTTTGAGGGTTTCTGATCACGACGCTGTCGCCTTGGTAGTTTTGGATGTATTTGTATGAAACACCGTTGTTGGTGAACACGAACGGGTTGTGGTATGAGTTGATGGGTTGGTTGGCTGGTGGGGCCGGCTGGGCTGTTTGTACCGTGCGTAGGGTAGTTGGTCTGTAGGACTGCGCTATCGACGTCAGTTTAGCTGAGTCTCTGGCGACGAGCGGACGTGACGACGACTGGTACAGGTCGAGCATTGGCAGAGGGTATTTGTACGTGGGGGCGTGGATCGAGGCGGTGCCGTACGACCCGTATACTAGTCCGCTGGAACCGATCACGGGTCGCCAGCCACCTTTCGATACTGGTAAAGTCTGGAAAGAGAAAAACGAACGATGTAAGTAGACAAAAACATAAAAATTTTTCGCCATACCAATCTAACTATATACCTATTTACTTCTATACATATAGGAGAATGCGGTGACTATACAACTCTGTGTTAGGTACATACATATCATAATCTTTATACTTTTCCTTACCTATAGGTTGACTGAAATAAATTTCTACAAGCAACAAGACCACCTACATCGTACTACTATATCATTCATTGTTCATGGTGTGCAATAAATAATTTTTATTATTATTAATATTATATCTTGGTCATCATCAAATTTGTGAGCTAGGCTCTTTAGGGAAGATAGTGTGTTGGCTTCCCTCTTGCCTTCCACACCGCTTACTCTTGGTACGAGATTCGAATTCCAAAGTATGAAGGCACAAGTTGGCATGCTGAGTGAACAAACTTATTTATGGCTCCTACTTTGAAGATAGTTATGTACGGACAACAGCACGTCAAGGTAAACACTGCGGCATCTTATGCAGTTGTAATAAGGGCTAGTTTGTAACAAAAGAGGGTAACCTGATGTGCAGGCTACTGTACTTACTGCTTGGGTAGGCATCGACCGCCGGTGGTGTCTGATACAGCTCCCCGACAGCACCAGCAGTTGCACACATGCTGCCGCTAGCCATAATCGTGCCCCTGGAACAGAAACAAATACATAAAATAATAAATAAGGGGCAACACCACATACTAAACATTACTTTGGTCCCAAAGTAAATAAATAGCTAAATCACTTGTACATATAAATTTCACTTGTAAAAGCAACCGTGACTCTGTGACGGACGAGGAATCGAACCCCGTATCTAACGCTATCCGGGCGTATGCCTATAGCCGGCCAATATATAACTTTTTCTGAGTATTATCTAAATAATATAAAATATCTGAATATTCTACAGGAATATTATTTGGATACATACGTAAACTATGTATATAGAATGGTATTCAAATAAATCAAATCAACTTGTCTGAGTCGGGGTATTGAATCATGCGACTTTCACGAACCGGGTGAATGCTTTATCTCTCGGCCACTCAGTCTAAAACAGAGACTGATAAAAATAATAAAATTTGCAAGGGCTATCTTATTGTGGTACAACAACGTAATGTATGAGAACGGTACTACTACATATTAAATAAATAAATATATGCGCCAGACAACATACCAATTGTCTGGTTTCGTGGTAAGGAATTTTCTTCCTTGTGTTACGAAGTACCAGACAACGATAATGACGGGGGCGTCTCCCATCAATACTTAAATACATATACCATCCATCACTTAGGTACAAATGTTCGTGCTCATCACACAAACATTTGCCCCTTGCGGGATTCGAACCCGCGACGGATTATTGTATCAGTAATTCCCTCATTATATCTACATTGTCCTCTTAACTACCCATAATTCGATGTCATCAAATTTTAAATTAATAACAGTTATAATGTCCACTGTATGTCACACTTTCTTTGACTATTCTGACGAACGAAAATTCTTT
Source organism: Pyrausta aurata (assembly GCA_963584085.1). Classification (NCBI taxonomy): domain Eukaryota; kingdom Metazoa; phylum Arthropoda; class Insecta; order Lepidoptera; family Crambidae; genus Pyrausta; species Pyrausta aurata. The sequence goes on along the minus strand of OY757270.1, from coordinate 3,386,630 downwards.
CACAAGTCACACACAATCAGACAAATTATCCGTCATTACAGGGTCATTTTGAGAAAGCAATGAAAATGTGCTTTTTAACCACAAACTAATGATCAGTAAATGAAGTAAGTTTAATTGGAATTAAAACTAAGTAAGCAGTGGAACAGCAGTATGCGGTTTATTATTTATGAATTCATTTTTTGCCTTAATTTTAGGCGTTTAGAGGCCTCGAGAGGGTTCGAATTCCGGGTCGGCCGAAATTTGTTTCTGATTTTTTCTGTCTTGAATGTACTCGGAAACAGCTCAGAGTCAGGAAGTTGTTGATGATGATATCTCCGTGCCTTGAAAAGCACGTTAAGCCGTTGGTCCTGCGCCTGCACCGGTCATTTTGGATCAGCCGTGTCATCCTTGTGTATTGCGCACACACTTGGGCACTTTATATACTTAATCCCACCCACGGCGGGCAATCTCAATTAAGATAAGCCATCGGATTGGGCATCGGATACGACCGAAGACCGTTCTAGAAGAGCTACAAGTAAAACGACGCTGATGACTTTGGTGAATACGAGTAACTAGGGACTTCGAAAATATCGAATTTCCCATACAACCTTAAATTTGGAAAAGGCCGAAAAATATGAAATAGAGTGTTCATTGATTTTTTTCGGTCTTTTCCAGGTCAAGCTTTGTAGTTATAAAGACAGCAGATAGATTGACAGCTGAGCTATTTTCTTGTTTAAAATACTTTGCTGAAACTGAAAGTTCTAATCTTTCATCAAAGTTATAATATTAGTATATTCTGCATTTAGGCTTTGCTACACTTCTCTGCGCATCTAAATTATTTTTGTAAAGTTTGTCATTCGGTCTCACTCGTTTCATTTGATCCCACTCTCACATCTTGTTACTTAATAATTGAACTTATTTTTAAAATATCTCATTCCTCAATTACCTGCCTAAACGACAAAGTATAGCCAAATCATTTCGATACTAATACCACAAAACTACTGTGATTTATGGCAATCATGGAAATTGATAGAAAAAGTAAAGGAAAGGGCTCCACCACGGTAGAGTGGTGGGGTCAAACATATAGAGCAGAACCGCCGGTAGAATTCCCACGCTATACTATTTACTGTCAATACGCAAGATCCGATTTGTCATTTGTTGCGTACGATTTCCGTTGCGATTGACGTTTTGATCGTGATATAAGTTTAATGGCCTAATTCCAGGGGCCCTATTTTTGAATCACTCGCTTCAAGATGGCGAGTGTTTTTCGTTCGAAGATGACTTAAAAGTCAAAAGAAATTACTCGTTGTCGAACGAAAATCACTCGCCATTTCGAAGCGAGTGATTCAAACATAGGGCCCCATATATCCTAATATTGTTCTGGTAAGCGTTATCTGTTCAATATTTTATATTAAATGGCGTTCCATTTTTCAATTATTCGTTGTTAATGCTTATTTGTCGATAGTGAAAAAGGTCCTTAGTCATCTTTAGCCAAATGTCGAAATATTTTGAAAATTATACTACTTTTTACTAATAATTAAAAATTATGAAGTGTTTTTATGTAATTAGGGCATATCAACTTTTATACTTATTCTCAATGGTTCTGTCCATCTCTGTAATCTAAGTTTCAAGTTTTTTACTTGTGGGAAAGTATCCTAGATAGCTAATAGAAAGCCTTCGTCCACTTTCAAAACGTAAAGCTACAAAAAAATTACCGTGTGTGTAACACGTCCAATAAATAAATTGCAAAATTTTCCAGTGGACATTGTGTGGAAAAGTGTAGAAAGAAAGAGTAGACATGTATCTACATGACGTGTTGGAAAATGATTTGAACGCCAAACTTTCCCCGGCTTTTTCATCCAAAGCCATTTTTTGACAGTAAAGCAGTATATACACATCAATCTCGTGACGTCGGAAGAAATTTCCACGCACTGTCTAAATCTATCATGATTTCTGGAGGCGCCAGAAAATAATTAATCCCTAAAATTGTTTATCATAACTTGAACTTCTGGTTTCCACAATAAACATAATACCTTCATCTATGTACACACATGTCTGTGGTAGAAAGGCTCCGGGGTGTATGTGCGTCACTTTCTACCCGCCTGCGACGTGCGTTTGCGCAGCGGGCACGCGCGGTTTCTATCACTTCGGCCGCACGGCGCCGGTCATCGTGCTATGACTTACGATAGGTGATTCACATGGTATGGCATGTCTGTATTAGAAGTGACTGATGTCATTTGCTTGCTTAATGTTGAAAGTTAGTTTAGTCGGCTAAAAAAAATATGTTTTAATTTTTGACACACGGCCACATAAAATAATGGATGCAAACTTACATATACTTTCTTAATGGTCAATAGCTGAAGTAGTCCGTATACCTAATTGCGTATGAATGAAGTCGATCAATAAACTATTCACATCACAGGCATCATTGAGAAAAACCAAAACTTAATATCTTCTTAATAGTAGATTATTCAACATGGGGATAAAGTAGTGCCTTACGGCCCGGGCGCCATCTTGAATATCCAGAAAAATGAAAGGATTCTTTTAACTCCCGAACGAAGTGAGGGAGGCAATAGTTTTACTCCCGAGCGTCACCGAGGGAGGTTATAGAGAATGCTAAGTGTAGCGAGAGATTTAAATTCACCTGGGCTGAAGACACTTTTATCCTCGAGTTGAATACTCGGCTTTTCACTTAACTTTGCGAGGCAACTTATATAAGATTATCTTCTAAGTTCATACTAATTAACACTTAAACTCCCGGGTGATACTAACAGCGCCATAGGGCATGTCATGCGCGGATACACCGTTGTGGGCACTGTGGGCATGCCCACAACCCTAATCACAATTTATAAATTGCATGGTAGAAACTTTTTGCCATTTTACTAAATTAAGAAGCATCCTAAACTTATATCTTGTTCTCACTTTGCTCAGCCATTATTTTTTTGCTTGCTTTCAAAGGCGTCGTGTCGTGAACCAAAAATAGTGCGCTCGCTTCGCTCGCGCTTTATCATATTTTTAGGGTTCCGTAGCCGAATGGCAAAAAACGGAACCCTTATAGTTTCGTCAAGTCTGTCTGTCTGTCTGTCTGTCTGTCTGTCTGTCTGTCTGTCTGTCTGTCTGTCTGTCTGTCTGTCTGTCCGTCCGTATGTCACAGCCACTTTATTCTGAAACTATAAGCATCACATAGCTGAAACTTGGTAGGGAGGTGTATTTTCTTCACCGCTTTCCGATTCAGATACAAAAAGTAAGAAAAAATAATATTTAAGGAGGGGCTCCCATACATGAAACTAAAACCTAAAAATTTTTTTTTACTCAAACCTATGCATGTGGGGTGTCTATGGATAGGGCTTTTAAAATGATGTTGAGGTTTCTAAAACCATTTTTTCTAAAAGTGTAAGGTTTGAGATATAGACGCTTCCAAAGTGGTAAAATGGGCGTCCCCCCCCATCTAACTTTTGAACTAAGAAAGTGAAAATTTTGAAAAAAATATATGTTGTAGATCTCAACAAAAACTTGCAACGAAAATTGGTTTGAAGGAGATCGAACCAGTAGTTTTTGAGATATTGCACATTTTTATCAACCGCAAATATAACTTTGTCTTTCATACAAACACTATGAAAAACAAAGTTATTTTTGTTGTCGCAATATATTGTGATGTTATCGTTAAGTGAAAGTAAGTGGACCCTGAATTCAGTTAAGGGTGGCACGGAACCCTCAGTGCGCGGGTCCGACACGCACTTAACCGGTTTTTTCTTTTAATTATTCTTTTAATCAACTTAACAAATGTTAAGTATAAAAACGAATTTTAGCGCGCTCGCTTCGCTCGCACTTTAAATTTTATTGTTGTTTTGGTTTCATGAGCGTCGAAAACTCTCCCCCCCCCCATCATTGAAAACTCATAGCATAGCGTGCCCACAACCTTTTTAGAGAGCTGGATCCGCGCCTGGGCATGTGCATGAGGACAAACCACTAACAACAGCATCCCAAGGAGGGTGTTGTCAGGCAGGCGGCAGACTGTAAAAAACATATGCTGAAACCTTTTTGCAGTATGACAAGTTGTGAATTGATCAAATGATGAACGGATTATTATGTAACACCACGACATTATTTATGAAAATTAAATAAAGTGACATGGATCGAATGCAAATGATCTCATCATGTCCAGTTAAGTGTGAATTTATGGGACCAGTGAAAGTGCTAGTTGATGTAACAACTTCATTATGATGTTCATGTATGGATTAAGGATTAGCAAACAAAACCTAACATGATTTATGGTCTAACATTAATTTTGCAATCGTAGATCATGGTCTATTAAATTCATTTTAACAAATTTCATTTGACGATAAGAGAGAGCGATTGTGAGTTGTAAATGATATAGTATAGTATAGTATAGTATAGTATTTCCCATAATTAAAAGAATAACAATCCTGAAAAAGAATCATTGAAATATCTTTACTTTAATTCTACAGCTTTATATCAAAACGTGCTTTTCACGAATATTTACGATAAATAGTAGATAGGGCAGTCTAATACGTAAGACTGTCCTATTTAATATTTATCTCTATCTCATTGTGTGTCCTACTGCTAACACAATGAAGCTACGAGAAGCGCATGGTTCAGAAGCTCATAGTAGTTGCATGCAACTGTTTTTCTCGAAGTCACTGACTCCATCCTCGTTTACATAAGCCACGGTCTCATTTCCGAGCGAAACAATAGCTTACTACCGCCATTGAAGAGTTATGTCGATCGCTCCCTTAGTATTGTCGCAAAGAGCAAGATCTTTCCGGATCAAAAATGAATTAAGCTTTTTTTAACGTACCCTTATGTATGTTTTTAAGAGTTACAGCTATCTTTCAAGACTCTAATAATGAAATGCGATTAAAGGTTTCCATCAATCTACTTAGATACATATTTTTGTATCGGATAGCTTATTTATCAGGAAAGGCATAAGGCTATATACCATCACACTGCGACAGGAGGGGTAGGAGCAAACTCAAAACGCCCGCTAGTTATACTTGGTGTTTTATGGTTCAAAAGTAACGTTATTTATACTAGGATATATCAACCTTCTCAAACACGGCCGGTACAGAAAGCAGGTAGGTACTTAAAATAGTAAAAGATATTATTAAATATGGCTGCTCAGAGCTGGCGTCTCTGGTGGAAAAGCACCTAATTATAGCTTCTCTAGGTTTGGTCTCTTAACTAAGTTTTCCGTGGTGGTAAGGTGCCGCTTGCCGACCAAGAAATAAAATGCAGCGATGTGAAATTATTTGTTAAATCAGTTCCAAGATAGCAGTACAATAGAAATTAAGTTAATTCACACCTAGTGGTGCGGGGAATCTTTTTTAGGCTAAATAGAGATAATTAATAGCGACTGATCATGCGCGATGGTGCGATGACTGTTGTTAACTGCGTGCAATATACTTGCTTATGAGTGCATATTTTGTGATTGAATTTTAAGAATAAACATAATAAATTATTGTTCATTCAAATGCTTTTACTTACTTAAGCAAGAAGATTTGTGAAGTTCCGGTTGTTATTGCTGATTTAAATTTACTTTAAAATAAGATACAGGCTCTATTTTAGCTCTTACACCTATTTATTATCAAATAATTCGTTTCTCTGAATTATTTTTACATAAATATTGTTCTAATTATATTTTTAGCGTCAACGACATGCAATTGAGCGTGTCTACGAAACAATTTAATATAAATCAAGCGTTGAAATATGTCTTTGCGGATTACAATGCGCGGTATACGTCGATCGTGATGCATTCTGTTTATGAGCTAAACAATTAGCTGCCAGAATCTTTTAATTATACTTTGTGGGTATATTCTAGCAGGGTGCGACGTGCGCGTCACGCCTCGCCGCACCGACCGCACGTTTCACTCCAGATATTCGCCTCTAGAAAACATCATCCGCACATTTTTATGCTCATCTCGCATGAGAAACCACCGCACACGATGGCAGATGCTCAAGTAAAAATGCATTCTGAGAAGTTGAAAATAAAAGTGCTTTTCCCGTGCGGTAGTGCGATAACGCATAGGTACGTGCACAATCGAACACGAAACTCCTGATTAAATGTAAATGAAATTGATTGCTGGTTCGTTATGCAGAGTAACGGTAGCCATCGCTGATCGACTATTTGTTTAACGACTGGTAAATAAACAATGCTCATTATTGAAGTAGAAAAATAAGAGAAGTGATGAAATAAATGAGCTATTTGATTAACTATAGCCATGTTAATGGGGCATGATATGTCTCGCGTAAAGCACTTTGCTCTTAGCGACATTCTCTTTAAGTTAACGTTGTTATGAAGCTAACAGGAAAGAAGACAGCTATAGTTTTGTAAAATAGCTTTATTTTTGTTCTACGAGTTTAGTGGTATCTATTCGTCGATCTTTTAAAGGACGATGTTCTCGTTGTAAGATCTGCAACATTTTTATTAATAATTAATTTTAATTAATATTTTTTTCGGCAGGAAAACCCCGGTGGTTATACAGCGTTGTGAAAGGCAAGAGCGAAACCACCACACTCTTTCCTAAATTGAAATTTTTATGAAAAAATCTCCACTTTCAAGGGCCTAGCTAGCTCTTAGATTTGATGATGGTGATGATTTACTTGCTACAATTGATACTACCTGACAACTACAATCGGACCAAACTACCTCTGCATGGTGCATCTGAATTCACAATTTCAGCACTAAGCCTTTATTCACTTTTAGTAGAGATGTTTTTATTGCACACCACACAAGCTTATACATTTATACATGGAGCTACTATGCTCATCTTAAGAACTACTTGATTCCGTTACTTTATACTTGTTGGTGTAGTGGTTAGTTCACTGGACCTAAGAGGTCCCGGCTTCAAATCCCGGGTCGGGCCGAAAGTTTCTATGGTTTTTCTGTCTTGAAAATACTCGAAAACAGCTCGGAGTCAGCAAGTTGGTGGTGATGACACCAAGCCATCAAGCCGGTGGTCCTGCGCCTGATCTCTCATCGGTCATTTCGGATCTGCCGTCTCATCGAATTTATGAGAGTGAAGGAACAGAGAGTGCAGTGTGTATTGCGCAGGGCCGCCATTACCGAAGATCGGTAGGAGAATACATAATTACTTGTAGGTATATGGGATGTTCTATAATACTGGAATATACTTATTGAGTCACTTGGTCACTAACTTGAGCGTGAAATAAGAAAGTTATATCCCAGTGGAGTGCAGGAAACACGACAAACGAGGTAATGAGACTGACGGAACTGATTGTCTCTGATCGCCGATGGCGGTCGCCCGCCACTTCCCCTTGCCACATTGCCGGTTTATGTTTAGAATACTATTGAAAGTGAAATCTGCATGTACGAGTAAGTAGATGCATTACACAAGTATATTAGTGTTTAGCGCGTATATTTTATCCTAACTGCGGATATGAAGGCATTTGAGAAATATCTCTAGAACTTATCATCGTAGCGCAATAATCAGTAGTTATTTCTAAGGGTAGATAATTTTTGTTAATTTTAAGATTTCTTCTTCCTAAACATGTTTTATGGCCGTTAACAAAAACATGGTATGGTCAGGGTCTCAAGCGCCTAACCATACTTATTGGGAGCTTTTGCACAAGCCAACTCTAGGTAACATTACTATTCAAGAAGTCATGAATGCAAAAAAAATGGTAACTATCTATTTGTTTTTCCGCGCGTAGCAAATAAATAGCAATTGAGTAGCACTTTAAATATTTTAATTATTATTAAAAATCATGTTTTTAAAAAATTAGGAAAGTTCATTGACCCAGTTAATTTCTCACGGCAATTCGAACAATCGATTGGCGGCGCATCATTCATCGCAAAATCGTTCACTTTCATTGTCTCGACAAAAACGCTTCAAAATTAGTCTGTGGGAACAAAATCTATTGTCGTCAATCGATGTTTTGTTGTAGTAAAAGTTACGAGGCATTGTGACCAGAGGTTAAAGTTGTAAACAGTGTGCAAGCGAAGTTCTGGCTGTTGTTCTATCACAATGTATGCAAAAGAAGGTCGTGTTTTTTCCTAGGGTGTACGTAATTGCCACTGGTGTAGAATAGCTGCATAATAGATGTTTTTGTTGTGTTGCACAATGGCACGCGTTGCTTGCTATTCAATCGTAATTTCTCCTATGTCCGGTTGTTGGTAACTCAATTACCGAATAAACGGTTACGAGGCCCTATGTAACTATGTGTAATACATACCCCATAATCAAGGATAACAACATCATTAAATATAGTTTACACTACATTTTATACTATGCTTTGATACAAAACTCATAAATAAGCTTAGGTATTGCTTTAGCTAATTTAAACATTACATTAAAACAAGCATTTGTCTTTCCAATAAATATCAATCAATGAATAATAATAAATAAAAATAAATAATAAGATTACATGTAATAACTGTTTTTAGATACAGCTTTAGGCACAATGATTAGGCAAGTGTCATTTTGTTCCTAGTAAGAAATAGTAATGACGATTGATGAATTTGTCTTTTTGTTGTGAAAATGAAAAGTGATTCTTGGAATGTAATAGAACAATACAATGTAAGAAATGTGAGAGTCTTTCGTAATTTCTGATAAGACTTCGATTAGCCGCGCTATACTATGCTATGAGATGAGACGCGTAAACTAATATTGCTAGTCACTGGATATGTTATTATTACTTTCTAGTCGTAATAGTAAAATGTAGGTAGGTATATCTTATTTGACACATGCCAGGCCTGTATAAACGTAAGTTTAGCAAGAATTACGAGTAGACATAGCAAATTAATGCCTAATGGCGTGAATATAGGATACCTACAGATAAATAATTTGTGATCACAAGGTAGAAGGAGAATTCAACGGCAGATAAAGTTCGGTTTTAAAAATAAATGTACCGAACATAATTGAAGTTGAAATTGAAACGATGGATTCTTAAATATAGCTTGTATCAGTCTTTTGTATATTCATAATTTGACCGAAAAATTTTGGTGTGATTTACGTACATTAAACAATATTTATTAGGGTACCTAAATAGGCAATCATAAATTACAATTCTCCTTCTGAATATTGAATCATAGAAACGGGTGATAAAGAATGCATGCAAATGAGGAGAGACGCATGCAACGGCCGCTGCACGAAAATTTGAATGAGCGCTATTTGTTTGACAAGAACATTGCAAGCGTGCAAAGATGCGCCTACACTGCTAGCTATAGCCATGGTAAAAATACCTTAGTCTAGTATGGTAGAGTTTTATTTAATAGAATAATCAGTTGGCTTGACCAGCTTAACGGTTTCAATAGTACCATAGTATAGGTAGTGCCATCCACGAAGGCGCGCGGGCGACATTCGTTCTAATCGTTTTTAGTACGTGTTTATTTTGTGTTTGCTTATATGATAATTAATAAAACTATGAAACATTTATCATTAAATATTTTAATATTTTCAGACGCCGCGCACCCCGCGCTTTCCTCAATAAAAATTGAGTGGCGCGCGCCTTCGTGAATGGCACTATCTATAGTCCCACTGAAAAAGCGTAAATTATTGACTAAAATTGTCCTACGCACGACACTTAGAGGTAACGATAAGTTCTTTCCACCCAAACATAAGGGGTATGATTTCCCCTTATCCGGTCATTTGTAGAGAGAGTAATCACCGTGGGCAATTTTTCGCAGAAATTAACCAAAATCGTTAGAAAAATAGGATTAAAATTATATGAACCATATGAACTCTAAAGAGAGATTGGGCACTGGTATTCATCTACGAACTTACGAACTTGGTATCTTGGCAGATATTCATCACATATGCATGCTTTAGCGTAGAGACACGCATGCACGCCGTTAGTGTAGAGACAACCTTACATCAAATTCGGTAGCGTGTGCTCCCCGCCCATGACATTCGGCGGATCCCAACTATGACGAACACTTTCCATTTTCCACTTAGCTAGTGTAATTGCAGCTTATCGATGTTACAAGCAAAAGCATTATTTTTAAATGACTTGCCATTTTAGCGGCTGGCGTCATTCTGCGTAATCCACGCTATTTAATACTCTTAATCGCTCCTATTCTTTATGTAACGATATTTTGCATTTCTAACGAATTCTAATAAATATAAAAGTTCATATAATTCACGGTTCAAACAAGATACTTCCTCGAGGAAAGTCTGTGAAAAGTTTTCTAAGATTTTCTTCAGATTCGGTTTTTAAAAGTTGATAATTTAATATAGTATCACAAATCAGTCAAATTGCTTTAGAATTTTAAAATAATGTTCGAATATGTTTTTTGCATGGGCAATACATATAATGATGATTTATAAGAAGATGAATTTCAGACTTTTTACGGAGCTTTTCGCAGCTTGTGTTAAAATCGTGAACCCACTACGGCCTTACAAATGCAGATAACACATTATGTAAAAATCGCGGACCCACTGAGTCAAAAATGACGAGCAATTTCGTAACGGATCTGATTCTGTGGCCCTGACCTTCGCTGAATCCCAATAGCTGGTGTCGTCACCGTCACTTTCCTCGCCCGTGACTGGACTACAAGTGCGTTTCCAAACACTTTCCTTTCGTTCTGATTGTTTTTGACGCCATCGGACGGACAGTGATTGGTACATTTGTCACGGATTGGGTGCCTTACTGTTTAGGACTGGTAGCTGACTAAGAGATTTACTTTTTTATTTTATTAATTCAGAATGAGGTTCTGCTTCATGTTACGGCTTAATTGCACTTCTTTGTTAGTAATAAATTGTCTCTGGATCAACAAAGGTATTGCGAACGGATAGAAAGCGGCATTATTCGTACTATCGTACTCATATAATCGTAAGTTTGTAATGATACAAAATGGATGCGCTATACTCGTCGGTAGCAAGTAAATCAATTTACTTATCATGTCAATAGAAATTTGACACGGATTCTAAAAATTCACAGTTCTATGAACCTATGACTTTCGTAAAATTGATTGAGACTTACATTATTATAAAAGTGCTTACTTTCGACCCAAGCTTTCGACAGTGAAATGCTAAAGCCCTGCAAAAAGTCAACAGAAAGCCGATCGCCTACATTTTGCTTGCATGACGTGCATTTTTAGCCTGCATTTTAACAAGTCATGTGCTCTTGAAAGTACGTTTTTGATAATTATTAATACTTTTTTTTTCGCGGGGAATGCGTTACGCATACTCCCCACCTCGGGGGAGGTGGAGAGTTATGTGGGACTCCCATCGTAGGTATACCCACTAAACCCCGCGGCGTTCCTTCATCGCCTAAGTGGCGGTGTCATGGGAGATCGGCAAAGCCTTCGAATTTTCCACAACACCGCCGGCGACCGCCCACCTTACACGGTGGGCCCTACGTGCCCCCTTAGAAGGGGGCTGATGGGAATGACCGGAAGCGCTGAGTCATTCCCATTCGGCAACGGTGGAGACGTGTGCAATGCAGGTGATTGTACCCCCGTACCTGCCACCTGCTTGATACTAGTACAACATGCTTAAGTTATACTACGACGTTGATTGTTTACAATACCTACATTACATTCAGTTACGACAAGGGTAAATTTTAAAACACACAGCGCACGTTATGGTCGCCAAAATAGTATATCTAAGCGTAAATAAATATGTTGCCGTATCTTCGGGTGTGGCGGCGGTAGGCTCTTGATGTACATACTCATCTCATCCAATAAATAATTTAATGGTTTTTTTTCGAATTTAATTCCTATATTTAATTCATTATTCAGTGTTAGTGATTTTAATTTAATTTGATTTAATTTTATGTCATTTCAATTAATTTTGTTCTGCTTATTTAATTAAATATTTTTTTTTGTATGAATTTAAGTAGGTATTCATTGAAATTTTATTTTTTTCCTGATGATGCCTGAAATAAATTTATTATTTATTTATTTATTTATTAATATTATTTCAAGCTTTTATACACTTTTCTTTTTAGTATAGGCACGGGGTCTCATTCGGAACATAGGTTTCATAGCTTGTAAAATTTCTCGATAGATGGCGCTACCCGTCTGGCCATCGGAGAAACGATTTATTAATTTGGATTAAAAACCTAAAATATATGAAGGTAATATCGAAAAAATATGTAAATAAATATTTTTAGCCGTTTAAAACAGATAAAACTTAATACTACCCAATTTTTTCTCAAAAAGTAAAAATGTTGTAAATATGATAAAAGCACAACTAAAAGCATGCTTAAACGACATAAGAGCCCTCTGTCGGTATATGATATAACTTTGCGGCATATTTATGAGGTGGTAATAGATGGCGCATTTTCAAAGAACGTTTTTGTATGTCCATTGATTATAATGCAACTATAAAAACTAAGCAAGTACGAATTAGGTTATGCAATTTATTTTGATAGGCCACTGGGCGGTGGAGTAAACAAAATAATGTTGATAACCGCATCCGTGAGCGTTTAAACATTGGTAGGTTTCATAAAACAATAGGATATAGGTAAAATATTTGAATAGTTTTATAACATTCTAAGATTTCTGAACATCATCACATGAACATAAACAACCAACAAAAAGGCAATTCTAGCACTTTACGGTTTTCTCAAAGGTTTTCTCCGAAACTTTGTTGTCTGTAATTCCACATTTCATAATTGGCGTCGACTGTTTTTAAACGTTTGCAGTTTTCAAAATGTCAAAGGTTATTTCACAATGATAATTGATAATATTGATTGATAATAATAACTGTATAATCGTCATCACCACGACGTTGGTTTGGACACAGATGTTTGGATGAAGATTTAGGGTGACCATGACTAACAGTTTGGTAGGACAAATTGGATTTTATTTAAGAAATTAAGCATGATAACAATGCTAGCAACAATGACTAACTTGTTAAACATGTGCTTCTACACTAAGATGTCCCTTAGTGCTAACGATTTCATAAAGATATGTATAATCCGTTTTTTATTGCTTGTCAAATATTGTACACATTTTTTTTTCTTTTAAAGAATATCAGTTAACGAAATGAGTAAAAAAAGTAACATTCATTAACTATTTGGTTTAAAAAGATCTCAAGTGATCAACGATAAATTTCCTGATGCAAGTTGTGATAAAATGAATGATTTCGTTAATAAGAAATTTCAAGATTGTTTACAATATTCGACAAGCAAAGAAAAACTGACGTGTTATCCAAACACTGACCGCGCCGTAAGTTGCTTAGCATCGGTATTAATACTGCCACCACTGCGCTACGATCGAGCACCTCTTCTTTCTATTTTCGTATCATAATATAATAAAAATAAAACATTTAAATCACTCAATGTTAAATATGAATGTTTTCAGATTGACAATAGCAATTACTCTGTCACACTTTCAAGCGTCATCCGGATACCAGATTCGATGAGCATTGAAACAGGTGCATAACCTAAAAAAAATGTTTCTACAGGGATTTTCTATATTTTTCGTTTGAGAATCTCATTTTTTTGTAATTCACTGCAGCAAACGTCTTTCAAGTGACTATTATCACGCGGTCACACATATTGTATTTGCACTGCCTTTAATCACTTTTTCCAGACACGAATTCGCTACTTGACGCCATTTTGTTTTGCTCAGCCGTGGCACGTAAAAGAACTAAATTAAAAAAAATCGGCATTATGCATACTGCGTTTCAATTGTACCTACATAAATGTTGCGGCATTTCATAAAATTCCGCCACTTTTGATTAACATTTCTATTGCCGCTTATATTATTATGCCGCGGCATGTTGAAGAAATAAGTTCTGGTTTTTGGCACACGTGTCTTATTGTCACGCTGATTATCATAATGTGGGGAGGCCTATGTTCAGCAGTTGACGTCTTTTGGCTGATAATGACGATGATGATGTTGAGTGGTGATTATTATATTATATTCTTTCTTTATTGCACTTAAAAGATGTACAAAAAATACAAGAAGTCACAATGTGAACAAAAGTAGGCTTATCCCTAATCCCTAAAAGTGATCTCTTCCAGCCAACCCATAGGTATTTGAAATGAAATAGTTGCGGTTATCGGCAGTAATATAATGCCAAAATAAGATTATTTTTCGTTCAGTTAGTTTAAAAAAATATAAACATGTTTATCTGCTTAGTAGGTACCTGGGTGACCTAGCTTTGCTGTATTTTATTTTAGACTAATAAGACTAAGGTTTTTGATAAAGGGTACCCAATAATAGTTTTTCTCGTTTAGCAGATAATGCGTAGATAGATTATTGGCGATGCGAAGATTATCCACGCCTTTAGCGGTGAAATTTAGAAGCTGTCAACTTTTTTTAGTCAGTCTTTTAGAATACATTCATTACCTGCCCGCCACTAATTAAAGTTAATAGTTTTTAAGAAATGTTTGTCGTATATACAGTTCTATTAATTACTCTTCCACCATGATCAACACACAAGCCCATCACCTCTTTTCAATTTACTTGTAAAAATAGAATATTTACTATGCATGAAATAAATAGTAATATTTTTTTACTCCATCGTAGTACCTATTTAACTATACATACTTGAAATCTGCCATTATAAAATGTTTTATCTAATCGATGATTTTTAGATAGATGCCGTACACCATGACACCCTTAACTAAATTCGGGATCGACTTACTTTCACCTAACGAAAACATTACATTTGTGACAAAAATAACTTTGTATTTCTTAGTGTTTGTATGGAAGACAAAGTTATATAATTGCGCTTAAAAGATGAATATGAAACCAAAAATTGCGCACGGGCGGGATTCGAACCAGCATCTTTCTGGCTATCCGGGCCAACTGCTCTTCCAATTGAGCTACCGTGCCGTCGGTCCGACCGAGCGAAATTCTTGGTCTCATTGATACGTCATTGCGTGACGTTAGCGCCATCTACCCGTCTGTTTATGAAACAGCGAAATCCCGCCCGTGCGCAATTTTTGGTTTCATATTCATCTTTTAAGCATAAAATATGACACTGTGAGTGTTAAAAATATTGTAAAACCATTATATAATTGCGGTTGATAAAACTGTGCAAAATCTCAAAAACTACTTTGGAAGCGTCTATATCTCAAACGTTAAACTATTGTTGCAAAAATCAACAAAATATTTGAGAAACAATAAATGATTTAATGAGTAGGAGTGGGAATAACTTCTTGAATTCGCCAACATAATATAACACTTTTGTTACTAATAAATAACATGTTAATTTTGACGTTATAATAATATTAGTCTTGCTGGACTGTTATGCTATTTTACTGGTACTGCAAACAAAATGTGTTATTTTTATTACTTATCGTCGATCTGATATGTTAACGAATTACTGCAACCAAAAACCTGTCTTACTGCACTGACTTAAAACACAATTTAAAATGTCATGGAAAATGTTATTTTTATAAGTTATCGTCGATCTGTTATAATATCGAATTACTGCAACCAAAAACCTGAAAAAATTCCTAACGGTTATTTTTATTAGCTCTATATAGATAGACTAACCGATAGCGGTTATGTTATCGAATTACTGCAACCAAATACCTGTCTTATAGCCATGTTTTAGAACACACTTGAAATTATATTAATTTATTTCATTTCTTAGTCCACAATCATTTCTGCTTAGCCCAAAGGTATGACTGGTAGAGAATGCCATATGGCGTTAAGTCCACCTTTTGTACAAACTGTGGTTGTGCAATATAGTATAAATTAATAAATGACGGTAGAAATATTGTAATTCTTTCATTCAGAAATATGTTGTTTCTTTAGGAAAGAAATTATGATAATTTTTAGAAATATCTTAGTGTTCATTAGAACCAAAAAACGTTAAATTTGTGACTATGTGTAAGGTTAGGAAATGACACTAAGTTCGCAAATGATAAGTTGGTAACATAAAATGTGTTACTGCAATTGGGAAGTGAAATCGGCTAAACAATGTTCTGCTAACTGACAAAGAGTAGTTAGTATTATTTTTGGAAAAAGTACTTTTTATTCGTTTTGAATGTTATTTTTGTCACGAGAATATTTAAATGTGAACTTTACGAAAACCAAAACGGATAATTTAATCTTATTTAATATCTTCATTGGTTCTAATTCGTCCTATGCGCAAATCAGACTTTATTTCTGATCTGAGTCTGGTTTTGACGTAAACGTTGTTAAATCATGGTTACCCTAAAACTATAACTAACGTCGAAAATTGAACGAGTTGTTATTTTCCTTTGGCATTTTGCAAAGCTGCGAGCGTTTATATCATATATAATTGACAACACCATTAACTTAATGAAAACAATGGAATGATAAGTACCTACAATTTGGTGCGCCAATCCACAACGGCCACACCAGGGGGTGATCACTTTCGTGTCGGTGAGAGCTCACGCACACATAGACAAAATTATAGTAGTTGATCTAGTTTAAGTGTGGCCACTATTTGTACGAATTAAATGCATGGTAGATTCGTAAAAACTTAAATTACTCAAAAATCTGAAAATTTTCAACGAACTGCCTAAGTTTTACAGTGATTAATAAAGATCACACAATAATTTTGCAAAAACAACAATTTACGTTATGCCTTTTCGTACAATAAAATATTTGGTAGACGTTTAAGTAGAATTTCCTAGTTGTAACTGGCAACATCTTTAGGTAATTCAAATGTGACATTTGTTTTGAATAAAAACAGTTGTGAGAAAGTTTTGCCGTTTTTCATGCTTGCTCTGTTTTCTCTCAATTTCATTACAAATTTCCCCAAAGTTTTTCATTTCATCCAAATTTGAAGACCTGCGTCTCCTCCGTATTGCTTCTTTGGGTGATTCAAGGCTCATGTACTTACCATACGGTGTTGTGTTGTGAACTTGTGAGTGACTACTTTTGTGCCAGTTTTACTGAGACACATTATGATAAAGGACTTCAATAGTTTTAAGTACCCTGATCTGTGTGTTATTTATTTCGTTTACTATGTCACATATGTACCGGAGGTTAGTAAAAGTTCGCATTATTACGTGACTAGGTATCATTAGGTCTGTGGATGGAGGTTATCTAAAAATAAAAATAAAAATCTTTATCATTGTTTTATTTTTTGCAGTCGTGTAAATGTTCATTCGTTTTGTTTCGAGCAAGTTTGTGCAGTTTGGCTTCAATCATAAATTAATAAATAGACGTTTCCTCAAAACTTCGTAACTTATTGCATCTAAACTTGCTCGAAATAAAATGAATGAATGAATGAAAAAAAAACTTTGAATAAGAAAGAACCCCACCGCTGCCCGGATTCAAATTTTTTAAATTTCCCGCCACAAACAGAATGGTAGATTTTCAAATTTCCCGCCAAATGATTACACTGCGACAGTGGCGCACTCTGTCCCTACTTCGCAGAAACTAAAATTGACAGTTAACGTAGGGGTATTTTTTTTTATTCCTAGTGGTGCTTCTTCTCTTTTTGAGTATAAATATTCTTTGGGCCACACACCGGTTTAGCCGCCGGCTCTTGCTAATCTGTAGCTGCCGGGCGAAATAATAAGATTTAAGCTGTCTACTAGAATTAAGAAATAAATATATTTTTTTATTAGAAATTATTCCAAAGAAAACTGATTTCCTTCATAGGTAACACCGGCTTAATAACAAACATGAACATGAAACACGAGTCAAAATTGCATGAATGTGAAAATCAACTCAAATATCAATATATAAAACAATACATAAATTACATAGATGATTAATAACATTTCTGCTTGCACTGTCGATATAATAATTCGGCGCGCGGCGTGAGACTAGCGTGGGCTCTCCTCGAGAGGTCACGCGAGCCGGCCGAGCGAGCCGTGCAACAGCCTCGCTCTGTCTCGCTCTTGCAATACCTACTAAACTAACCAATCTATCCGTACTCTTTACTCTCATAATGGGGACTGAAACAGAACTACTGAGAGAGCCGTATTAGACGGTCCTTGTGCTAGTGAACAAAAGATAAGGAGAAACTTGATTTCTGAAGTACCTACTTACAAACTGCATTTATTTAGGAAACCTACTCTACTTTTAATGATGGATGACGAAACGCGACGTTTTAATTTTTTCATTTACAAATTACACACAACAAATTACTGTCATAAAATTTAGAACATTTTAAATTATTTATTATAGTAGTTTTAGGACATCTTGTCACATATTATTTTATAATTTCTGGATTTTGTTGAAAAGAAAAGAGTAAAAAGTTCAAAACACTGATAAAAACAAAAACAACATTAAAAAAGAAGAACATGAAGTACTGGGATTCGAACCCACCTGTTTCAAATCCAAGGCCGCCTTACTAATCCGCTGCGCCGTCGTGTCATTAACAATAGTAGCGAAATTTACCTTTGTATTTTAGTTACATTATTTTAACCCTATTTTAGTGATACAGCCACTGTCAGGCACTACAGCAATGTGTTTAGCGCCATCTATTGAGATACTAAACACGTAGACTAGTTGCGACCAATCGACATGCTTATCCGTGAATCCAGTCTACGTAGCGCCATTTATTGACGTGCTGAACACATGAACTAATTGCGAGCAATCGACATGCTTTATTTCGTGAAATGCAACAGTCTACGAAGCGCCATCTAATCCGTGTTGTAGTATTCCAACGGGTGCCCGCAAATATTGGCCAGTTACGGCGGAACCGTTTTCTTGTATGAGATGAGGTATCTGTACTAGTAGTATTATATTATCTGTGGTATAGGTACATAGTTTTGTTCAAAGTTTTAGCATAAGTATATCGTTGTTGTATTATTGATTATTTTTGTAGGTATACAATCCGACTCGAGGAAATAATATTTGCTACTGTTTATGAATGTCGATGTAAGTTATCGAAGTAGTTTTCTTTGTCTATGGTTATGTTATGTAAGTAACGTCAAAACTGTGCATTTGCTTACTTACACAAACATCCCACATTATGGGTTCTATTCTAAGTACATAGTCTCGCTGAGTTAACAAGAAGATCCATTACAAAACGGCGCCATATTAGCCCTGCGCCTGCGCTTCTAATCAGCCACCAGCCACACTCGCACTTTTCCCAGCGAAAGTTAATTAGTTGCCCAAAAAGGAACGAGCTAGTCAGTTAGCAGTGATTAACATCAAACTACGATTGTGGATGGATAGGCGTTTACACGATACCACTGTTGTGTGCACATGGTGGGGCGTGGAGGAATATCAGATATCATCATGCATCGGTTGTATAATTGCGTCTTTTAAGACCATTTTTGTGGGTTTTTTTACATAAAAACACAAAACAGATGCATCACATGTATATTTTTAGAGGACGCAATCTTGTGTAGCTCGCTGTTAACATTTTACAGTATTCTTCTACGAATAACTACAAGTTACGCTACGAATCCTAAGATAAAATATGAAAACTCCATAATGAACACCACCTAAGTCAGTTAAAATACAATACATAAAATACAATAATAATATACATAAAATATAATAAATACATAAAATATAATGACAACTAATTACCTACATCATGGAATGTGGCTATATGTACAACCATTCCAAAGTTTGTTTTAAAGTTCAAAATTATAAAACTGTTTCATTAAGTTTCCTGAAAATATTATATCATTATTTTAATTAAATGGATCGTTTCGTGTAAAGGACCCTTCACCGTATACAGCTCAGCCACCGTGAAGGGACACATATAAGATTTTCTTTTAGCAGAAAAGCGAGCGCTCGCTATTTATGGCATCCTATAGAATCAGAGCATAAAACGTAAATAAAAAAGTTAATAACTAAAATGTCTTAGCTTTTCAGTACATGATACGTGTGTACCAAAATTATTTAGAAGATTTCCCTCCATAATCGTTCTAAAATTTAAACCTATTTGGTAGGTAGTTTATTTATCAGTCAAAAGAATAATGCAATGTGACCCCAAACAGATAAACCGAAAAGTTTTTGGCGTGCTTAGTGGTTATGATTATTCATAATTTAAAAAAACGTCCATAAAACGACCGATTACGATTTACAAGTCATTCTACTACATCAATTACTCAATCATACAACAATTACTGTCCAAAGTTTTTGTTGCTATAGTTAAAAAGTTAGGATCGCGTAATATTCGCATTTCGTAATCTATGTCTATCGGGTTATTTTACACATGATTTTGCTTGTCTTATTATCTACTTATAAATTGTAAATGATTAAAAAACTCAATTTCCGAGAATATTTTTTTAGTTAGGTTTATTATAATTGTATATTGCAACAATTAATATTGTAAATT
Organism: Pyrausta aurata; assembly: GCA_963584085.1. NCBI lineage: Eukaryota > Metazoa > Arthropoda > Insecta > Lepidoptera > Crambidae > Pyrausta > Pyrausta aurata. Next base: position 3,366,480 of record OY757270.1, on the reverse strand, counting down.
GCACTTGTAAAAAGCAAGTGTTTCATACATGGAGTCGAACCCTGTGTCTTACGCTATCCGGACGCATGCCTACACCACTCAGCCGTCGACCCATTGGCAAGCCTGTTGAGTTTTGCGAGTGCTTTATTTAACGTGTTGTGGGATTACTTCTCGCAATACCCGAATGAAATATTTTTACAAATATAACAATCCGTATACTCGTGTTACAATAGGTAAATTATTTAGAGATTTCACATCTAGAATACTTCGTTATCTGTAGCTTTAACATAAGCGTTTAAAATTTTAACTCACCCTTCATCATACTAAGTTAGAGCAATCACATACTTATTTTATTACCAGGGAAATACTTTTAAAACGTAACTATTGGGTGTTGAGTCTTTGGCTCTTTTCCTTGTAGGTGTCACTTGTGACAGTAATTTTGTAAACTTGGTGCTAGCCACTAGAGAACCGATTGTGATTTACTGTTTACAGAACAATAAAAGTGAAATTGAACAATCGATCACGCTTGGCTTTCTACTTTTTATAACAAAAATCAATGTGAAAAAAAGGCTTGATAAATGAAAATCCCAATAGGAGCGCAATGATTACTGACAATAAATACTTGAACCTGCTAAATAAATACTCATATACTCATAATTAAATAAAGTAAAGATTTTTTGTGTCATTTACTGTTCGTGGTGTGCAATAAAGTGTCTCTCTATCTTATCTTTTTTATATCGAACTCTACAATGTTTATCATTTGTATCTATATTATCTATTTCTGGCGCAAATGGATCAAGCAATTGGGAATACAGTTTGCGAATGATTGTGATTTAGATTTTAAAGTCTGACAATGATTCTATAATCACTGTCACAATTAATAACAACAAAACTTTTGACATCTTCGTTTTACGTAGTATTTTATTTTCCCTCGATCTTAGGAACGTCCAGCTAATTACGAAAATACATAAGTAACCCGAGTTAGTATGCATTACATGCATTATCATTCATTAAAGTCTATGAAGCTGAACTAGTCTTAAGTAGGCGCTATAACTGATCCTAAGAACCGGGTCTCTATATGTAGGCAAACATCCATCTTTCATTTACTCCACTAACATGGATAAATTAACAATTTAATTTGAAACCTACTCTAGTTGTTGAAAAAGATATCATTGGAAATAGGTAGGTGTATAGGAAAATTTACAAAGACGGGAGGTTTGATATTTATCCATCCTATATCACAAATCTGTTAGGCTGATATCCCGTAATAGCTATTCATTATAATATCATTCACGTCCAAGTTAGTAGATCGTATCCGGAAACTCAACGTTACTAGAACACTTGCATACATGATTAGATAGTAGGATAGGTGTAAGTGGATAACACCTAGCTTCCTGTAATAGAATGCACTTAGTAATTTATGCATAGAAAGAAAAATGCTTGAATACTTCGTAATTTAATTGTAGAACTAAGCAGCAGGCACACATTTTTTTGTGTCAAAAGCTGCAACATCTATTTTGAATTAGTAGTGACAACTTTTTTTGCTATCTAAGTTCAACTTATCATCATCATGAAAAAGATATCAGGTAGAAACCGATGCGGTCTTGTTGAGCCGCTCTTTTTAACTGGTCATAAAAACGTAGTTTGGTCCAGTCTTTGATGTCCATCTATCCATTTTCTTCTAGGTCAGCCAGGTGATCTCTTTCCAGGAATCTTGCCTTCAAGGATCAGCCTTATAAAATCATTATTGGGAACCTCTTTGCATATGTCGAGAGAAGGTAATAACCTTCCTTTTCATTATAGAAAACTTATCAACTTATGACGATTACTAATCAAAATCATGACAGAGTTTTTTGTAATTACCTAAAGTTTCATAGTTTTTTTAATGGTCTCCAATAGAAAAACCAAATAGATTACATAAGATAATTTACCTTAAAATAATATTGTCTTATAATTAGAAAATTTCGTAACATCTAGTTAGATGTCGCATTTAAAGCAGTTTTATGCGCATTTTAACGACAATATTAATGAGCGTAAAACATTAACTGCGGACCGGGCTTTATCATTTTAGATGATCTTAATGTACAATATCTATTGTTTAAATATTCATTTAATGTTTTACTTTCTCGCTTTTTAATCAATCACTTGGAAACAGCGCCTAGTATGATTACTTCCCTGCTGAATTTGACAACGGTCGCCAATTTCTACCGAGATTAGTTATCTCGCGCTGGTGATATACTGAGTAATATAGTACTGAGGTATGTAATCTAATTACTAATAAAAATACAAAAAATGAAAATGTCTCGCATACTTTTAAGTAAAAATGTAAGTCATCTTGAATACTTAAGTGATTCTACACAAGCACTGTAGCATGCACAGATTCATTGGTCCAGTGATTATCAAGTTGAAAGTAAGGAACTACGCATTTCATTTATATCTTACTGTTAAAAATATGTTATGTGGATAGGAATTTATGTCTACATACTCTTCTTTTAGTCAATAATTAACTAATACTAAAGCATTTTATCTGAAGTTACCACTATGTACTTGTAATGAACATTTACAAAATAAAATAAAATATTTATTAGTCCTTTTAAATGCAAAAAAATAAACTAACAATCATATTATTTGTTTTTTCCTATATATATAACTTTAAAAGAAAACACCCTTTCAAGCATAAAATCATCTTAAATCTCAAACCATCTTAAAATCCGAATCTCCATACAAAAGACATCAACGACTCACCGCACATTTTCGCACTTCGATCAGTCCTCATATTGTGAACAATCACAATTTAAATGCACATCACTTCACAACACAGTTTGTCCCGTCACTAATGCGGCTCTTACCGCGTCCGCAAGTCGACTGCCTGCGCGGCGAAGCCGCAACTCCGAGGGGTAGTGGCGAAGTCTAAATGCTCTGCTACAGACCACGGTAGCAACTTATGTCATTAATTTTTCGGTATTGAAACTTTCTCTGTTTATTCGGGAGTGCTATGATATTGCATAGTGGCCGGCAATGTTAGTTAATTTACTCGTACTTTCTTTTTGTACCCTTACGGTTGGCTGCGTTAGATTTATAAATAGAAACCACAGGGCCTGGGTTAAGATATCTTTTCAGTTATAGTGTGAAAATGCCAAATTTTTGTTGCAATAGATAAAAAAAATAAACCAAATAAACGTCACCGCTGTTCCTTATGTTGTTTTCTAAAATAGTTCAATTATAATGATGATATTGAATAGTTTTTTAGAAAATCTATTATCTATTAAATTACAAAGTTATTAAGATTGTATTTAATTGTGGCATCTACAGCGTGTTGCCTGTAAGAGGAGCAAACATTTTAATCAATGATTCTACGGAGTATAGTAGTTACCTTGATAAAATAATGCCCTAAAATTTTCTTCATCAATTTACATATCAAAATCGCTATCTCGTAGTAAATAGCAATGTCAAGTTCTATGACTGGACCATAAAATTAATATTTAATACTTCTATGGACTGAACACATTTGTTTACAATGCATTTCTGATTCGATTTTATTTTTATTATAATAACTCATAACCATTTAGAATTGAATACTGGTCACTTAAAAGGCCTTTATTTAAGGTATTGTAAAATTATGAAATTGTATCTTAGCTCTTCTAATCTCTACTTAATAGAAATGGCCACTCACTAGCCCTCTTTTCAAAATGCTTTTATTTGAATGTTAATAGAAAGTTATACATAACAATGATACTTACCAACATAAAATCACTAATCAGCATATGGTCTCGTAGTAACAACAGAACGGTATTTAACGAGTTTAATTTATCTATTGTAAAACGGAATGAAAGTGAAGTAAGTTTAAATCTATTACAGTTCAGTTTGGGCCAATTTATTTGTATGCGAGTAGGTTACATAACGTAATGTCATAACATATTGTATGTCCAAAATAGTGCGTGCGATCGTGACGACAGACGAAAAACTTTAGGGCCTAAAGCGACCATTAAATGGTTCGGTAGCAATTAGGGCTGGCCCAATAGGGAATAAAAAAGTTTAAAAAGTTTTGAGAAGGCATTTTGATAAGTATCACCACAGATAATATGTATCACTAAGGCTAGTTTGATTTGATGCATTCTCTGAAGTCCCTATTTTAAAGGAATAAATGGACAACAAACATAAATAGGTATCTAAGTCGTCATAATCAATAATTACCTAGGTCGAATATTATTAAAAGCCAGTATTATCGTTTTTGCTTCACAAAATGGTTGACTGGTAGATAATGCTTTAAACATTAAGTCCGCCATTTGTACTTTATTTTGTCAGTGCAATAAAGAATAAATATCCATTGTACGGATTGCAATATAAGAACCGCAAAGTTAATATACAATACAAACTTGAAAGGTAGATAGTAGACAGCCCTACAGTAATCGTTAGCCCGTAAACATACTGCACCGTAAGTACGTAGCGAGTGTCGATGACTTGAAACACGCTTCCGGAAAATGAAAACATTACTATACGGGGCATGAGTATTTTGAAATTGGGCTTCGGAACACATGTTCGGCGTTAATAAAGCGGATTCTTTGATGCAAGATATTTGGTAAGCGAGCTTTATGGCTTGCGTTGTTATGTTGATACAGTTGCCCAATGTTTTATTGATAGTAAGTGAAGTGCTACTTGACATGCAAATTGGTATTTAACATGGATATTACGAACATGTATATTCTGAAATAAGTTAAAAATCGGGTTATATCGGTTTAGCTATTATGCGTTATGATGTTTTATTTAATAACAAAGTATCAAAATAATCATAATTATTAAACTTTCATTAACAAATCGTTCTGTAAAATTTGGAATAACAAGCGGAACAACAATAAAATAAATCACCGTTGTACCTTATAGAACATAAAGTTTTCACAAGTATTGGAAAACTTTTCCACACAATTTCACCACCATACATCAGACGAATTAAAAATATAAATGGCAGATTGTCCGCGCCTTCACCTTACATTTCAAATAGTTGATTTTCCATAGCGTCTGCATCGATAAATAAATTAATATCTATTGTGTTTGCTTTCCATATAATTTGAATGCGGATCACATGCGCTCGCGTATATCGGCGGGCCCATGCGATATAATTTCTCTCGTCCTTTGAAAGTGCAAGGAAAGTCGTTCCGCCATTATTTTGGGCAACCGATAAAATAGAAAGTCAATTAGAACTTTGCGTAACTATTATGTGTAGCTATCATATAGATGGTTTTGTTAACAATGTTGTTAGTTTTATTACAACTTTGCCATATAAGAGGAGGCCCAGGATATAGCATCAAATAATAACTGTTGACCACTTGCTATTATTACACGTTGGATTCTTTGTTTGTTTATCTTAAGTTAATTATTACTATGAGTGAGCATTAAGAAAATATAATTACACGAGAATTTCATTTTGATGTTTTTATTTAATTAAAATGTGACTGATTAATTATACTTAGGTAATCAATAAGTTAATGAGACAAAGTATTACTGATTTCTAGATGAACTTCTTCAAACTCTTAATTGTAAGATATTCCAGGAATTCCAGAGCCTTCTATGATCTCTCTGACTATAGTAAGGGTCTTCTGTCTCAATTCTGCTGTTTCACCTTCAATTTTAAGATTTCTTTTCAACGACACCAAAGTTTTAACTATAAGACTCTCTTTTGAAAGATGCCTTTTTCTCTCTCCTTGACTCTTCTTTAGAGTGATTTTGAGTAACGTCAGCCAATTTTGAGTGAATGTGAGAAATTCAAGAGTGACTTTTTGAGTAAGTTGGAATTGTATGAGTGTGTGCGTCCAAGGTTGGGAGGTGAGGGTAGCGACTAATTTCGTGTCGTTTTTAGACACGATGGCGTATTTGAATATGGAAGATAGGGTCTTCCAGCCAGCGAGGGTTTGGGTCTCAGAGTCCTGTAGAATGAAAGGGAAAGAAAAAGGAGAAAAATATTAATAAAAAAGAAAAGACTATGTACCTACATTAGACGCGACGCAACTGTTTTTATCACTTGTCATTATAGTCAAATTCATTTTCATAGGAGTTTCGCTATTGCACGTATACTAAGTCATTTAATAATTTTAATTGAAAACTTAACTATAGCAAATGACGAAAATTGAAAAGTGAACTCATTATTGCAGTCATATGTACAATGTAGTTTACAAGGCCTTAGTTGCCTGAAATAAATGATTAAATTAAATTAAATGTGTTTTATTTATCTAAGGAAAAAAAAAGACGAAATCTCACCCTACAACAAAGCATCAGCTGTATCCTGAACATCAGCGCCCTAAGCGCGTTACATTGCTGGCCCGTATTCATCTCCAACTCCAACTCCTGACCCAATACGAGCGGTGTATGAGCGCCCGAGTTAAGGACAGTGTACACCAGTTGAAGTAAGCACGCGCCGCGCTCGCTGGTACTGTCTTGACGAAGAGACTTTATGATGCATTGCGTTTGGATTTGGAGTATGGATTTTGGCTAAAAAACAAAATTGAATAGAGTTACAAGATCCAAAACGAAATTCCTATCCTGGGGATTTTGAGATCTTTAATGATGGTGACTAGATATCACAATCATTTCCGTCTTGTTTGATGCTTATGCCTGGATTCTGAAAGCCTTTAATTGCTTATCAATACTTATATTTTCCTGGTAAAATAGTGCAAGACGTATGCACGCAGCAGCCTCAGGGCGCGTACACGACGCGCTTGACGCCACTGTGGCGATTATAGGCCTCTTAATATAATATCGTATGTGACTGTTTTCTTTTAGTCAGCCCCTTCTGACATACGTACCCCTAACACTACACAAATTTGTAACTTACCTTTGTGGTGTGCATTATAGGTAGAGTTATCTTATCTTATCTTATCACTGAGTTACCTGGTAGCTGTTCCTAGTGAAGTAATGCACGACATACGACAGCAGCTGCAGGGCCGCGCACGCGACGCGCTCGTCTTGACTGTTCGCTGCTACCAGCACGCTCGGCAAGAACCCGGCTCGGTTTATAAATGTGAGCAGAACTGGATTTTTGGAATAAAAAAATATATTGAATGTAGATTCTATGTATCTGGTACATAATTTGTCAAGTTGTTCAGGGTTTGGGAAACAGGAGCAAATAATTTAAATTACTTACTTTAAGTAACCAATATCGATTCTAAATGGGTTTTAATTTATTATAAGATTATAATAAAAAAATATATATTTTTTAAACATAATAAATCTTATCAGTAATGTAATGCAAACAAATGTGTTCAGTCATAGAACTTGACATTGTCATATACAACGATTTAACGATTTTGATATACATTAATTAAGCATTATAACTTTGGATTACTATATCTCTGAGTTAAAGCATTTTAGACCGCAAGGTAACTAAGTATACTCTGTAGGATTATAGATTAAAATTTTTGCTCCTTTAACAGGCCACACGCTGTATACATACATACATACCTCTATTATCGTTATTGTTGTCAGCCAGCCCCAGCAGATACAAACTAAGTTTTAGACACACGTATTCGTAGTAGTACTTGGATTCCATCCTCTCATTGGTATGCTCCAGGTTCTTAGAGAAGATGGTGGTTATGAGGACAGCTGTCTTGAGGCATACAGTCGGGTCCACTTCTGAAGGGAGCAAAGTGGTGGCCAGGTCTAGTAGGTGACAGATGTTGGGGTCTGAAAAAAATTCTTGGTGAAGAACTCTTACTCTTTTATATGGTTGAGTGATGAGTTCACCTGAATGAAAATATTGGAATTAATATGTTTCAAATGTTTACATGGCTACTGAGAAACGGTCAAGTTGTTTGAGAAGAGAACCATGATTTAATTCTTTAAATGTATGCTTGCTTTTAAGGTACTATCGAGGACCACCGCCTTACCAGTTTAAGAGCCAGAATCACTTGCACCTCACTTCACCTTTTGTTCGTGGACGCCCGTTTTTGTGTCATGATGAGAATGCACGAATGCAAAGTGGTAAGGTGATGGTAAGGGTGACGAGCACTGGCATGGCATGTCAATAAATTAATTCTGTATTTTTACACTAAAATTTATATCGAATAAAAGTTACCGATTTCAGTTTCATAGTCGATCAAAGTCTTCGACAGTGCATTGGGCAGCATTGTCCACACCATCGATGCGAATGTTTGCCTGTCTCCCTCGCTCGCTTGCTCCAGACAAGTGTGGAGAGCTTCAGTACAGTTCTCCACGACTGTTGCGGTCTTGTCGCGGATCAAGATGGTGAGGAGGAGCTCCCACACTGCGGGGATGGTTGTAAGCTCGCTAGGGATACAGTCTTCGGCTTGGAGCCATTGGGATAGCTAAAAAAAACTCTGTTCAAAGAGTGTAGAAGTTTTGAGAGTTTGACAAATGTTTAAGACATAGCATATAAGACTAACTTCTTACAGGTAAGTAGGTACTAGTCGTACTTTGAAGAGATTCAATTACTTAGGTTTCAGATTAAGCATGTTTTTGGTCTTTGAATGTATTTGTTCTATTGATAAAAAAATAATAAATTCATGTCGGTACTTCAAAGCAAAATTATCATTACGATAATTTAGAATTTTTGGATGGAAATCAAAAAACCATTGCAGTTCTCAGTATTATCATTGTAATAACTTCCCACATGTATTCTGGCGTAATTAGGCACATATTCTCTGCGACGCATGTCTGACTACCTGACGGACGGTGGCATTCTACATAACATTTCTACACCATTGGTTCATTTGGAGACTACTCATTTATGTTTCAACGTCATTGCGATTGTACCTACTTACCACATGAATTACCACATGTTAGATACGATCTTACCTTACTACGCAGGCGTAGTAAGGTAAGATCGTGTCTTACGATTCAGACCGCTTACAACCGGTCGCTATGGAAACCATCGGTGAGGCCTATGTTCAGCAGGCGGACATCTTTTTATTTTTATTTGAAGCTAAGCAGATATTTGACCTCAATCGCACCTGATGTCAGGTTTGGATGAGGTCTAGGGTGGTGCATATCTGCTTAATAGCAACCTAGGCTGAAAATGACACAGTTTTTTTTTAATGATTATGTGACCTACTTACCACGTGAATCCTGACGTAGTTAGGAATCCTCTGCGAAGTGAAGGCCCACAGCAGGATAGCTGGGTTGTGTGTGTAGTAAATAGAAGGGTCTGGGTGCAGCATCCCAATTAGACGGTCGGTGGCTTTTTCTAGATAAACTCGTTCGTCCAGGGACTTCAGCGAGCCGTTGGATACGGTTGACATCTGTTTTGAAAAAGAATGATTCTAATTGCTAAAATTATTCAAAAAAGTCATAAAAGTCGTTTATTTTCGCATATAGACTCACAGGGGGCACTTATACACGTCCCAACATAGACCCTACCACAGCTTCGGGACAATTGTGGGCTAGTGCTGAGAAGAAGCTGCGCAACAAACTCAGTCACTACTGTCAATGCCTCTTTTCTAAAGTTTTACATTGTTTGTTGTGATCATGCAAGTCATACATTATTATCTATTCCTATTCGCACTACTTGTAGGGCTAGGGCTAAGCTGTAAGCTACTAGCGGGGTCAGAGGTCGCGGTTAGTGAACGGCCACCAGATATGGTGGTTAGCTACGAATATGCTAAGCAGTCCCCCGACCAACCAAACAGCGGTAGTATTACCAGAATATTGTCTAGAAAGAAGAAGAAGAATAGAAAGTCTAGTGGGATGGGCTTCTCCTATTAGAAGCTTCAATATTCAGTGTCGATCCTGTGCCATGGCGAGTAAACGCCGCCATCAAATAAGCGTTCTCCTGGTGTTGGGTAGCAGCAATATCAGTAATGGCAGAAGGCCGAATATATAGCAGGGCAGGGAGGACTTTTGGCTGGGTATTAAGAGGCAGGATTTTGTGGTTTGGAAGACAAGAGGGAAACTACCACACCATCATCCCTAATTTTGAGTATTTATGAAAATACTCCACTGGCAAGAGCCTAGCACTAAAATATGATGATGATGATGATGACTTATTTCTCACCCACAGTCTAAAACCAAGCCACATTAGCGTTTGCGTTGTATATATAGGTATATCTCTCATATCCGATGTACGTGCGTTCCGACGACGCCACGCAACGCACCCTGTGGTGACATGCCGCTTAGATTTGATGTAAAACGACGGATCTGCACCCCTTCAACGTCGCAGCGCAACAAAACAAAGATGCTACGCAACACCAATATGGTTTTGGGCCGCTTGATACTCATCCGTATCCAATTGTATTCGATCCGATAATTTGTCGGATCATTTTGCCAAAATGATTCGGATGATCGAAAAGCATCGAGACAATTTTGAAGTAGCAGTTCAGTATTGACTTTAATAAATATTTCTTAGTTTGGTGGTTTCGAAAAACATAAATTGATTTTAAAAAACACGCTACACCATATAAAGTATTGAGCCTTTACAAAAACTAGTAAATCGCTAGATTATCATTACTGAATTTCTCTCAAAGCAGTGCAATGAAAGTGAAACTTAAATTGAGTTTTCTTCTATGTAAGTTACCAGGTTGCATAGTGTAATGACATCAATTACGAATAAATAATGTCACTTAAAACGTAATAAGATAAGTATAGTATATTTCACATTATTTTAGTTCGATTAAATCCAGGCTAGATCCTTTGTTTCACGAATAAACTTAACTGTCGCGTTTTAAATGTTATCGGTTTCTACATCATGAAAGGTCTCGATGCCTTAGGGACCAGTATCAACCATTTTTTTTGGAAATAGCTTCGCTTTCGTATCAACGCTCCAACCAACCATCACTGATTCCGATTCAGATTTTTATTACGACCGCGCTGTGGTTGACTTCAACAAAGTAGACCCCACATTGTTCACACTGCGCTTACGTATACCAACAGGTAAATAATTAGTAAAATAATAATATTTACAGCAAAAACGAGCCAGAGAGCCTTCACGATGTAGGGCGGTGGTTTGAACCGAGCGGGCAGACGCAACACATGTTCTACCAAGTATGGGAGTAGAGCTGCTGTTGCTTCTTCTGGGCTGGAAGTGAAGAATGAAATTAATGTAAACTATGGTGGATCTAACTAGCACTGAAGTAAATTTTTCTTTGATTGTCAAATATTGTAAACAATCTTTTTATAACTTGAAAATAAAATAAATTAATTATGCGATTAAAATTTCAGTGTTCAATAATGTATGTACGTAGTGTGTGAGTATGTAATCTTAAAACGAATCATTTCATTGAAAAGGAATGTCAAGATTGTTGTAAATTTTTGCCAAGCAAAGAAAAAAGGACGTTGCCTTGCAACTTGTATTAATCTTTACTTCAGAACTTTAGATTTCCCAAGGTGCTCTTAATCTGAACTGACTTATGGGTGGCCCACAACAATACACAACTGAGGTATTATGACATACAGGAGACTTTGCGAGGTGGTCTCCAAGATTATACGTAGTAAAAGTTGTAGGTTTCGATGGGCTCATTCACCTAAAATTCAACACCTTGCAAGGTCACTCTGTATAAGAGAAAAGAGGTACAATAATTGGTACTTCTCCAAAGACTGGCAGTAGAAGTAGATGTAAATCAGGAGGCTGTAGGGTTGTCCCTTCTGCAGCTGAACGCCGATGCTTTGAGGCCTCTCGATACCATACTGCAGCTCTACGAGACCCATCTGTTAATTATTCAAAGGTTAATCTTATCATCTAGTATGTATACTAACTATCATCTTTGAACTCGTAAAATCCAGGGGCTCTATTTTTGAATCACTTGCGTCAATATAACGTGATTTTTGTTCGATAATCAGTTAAAATATAGAGTAGTTACAAAATTAAGATGTACTCTTTTAACTCATTGTCATCAAAAAATGGAACATAAAGAAAATCACACGCCATATTAGCGCGAGTGATTCAAAAATAAAATCCCAGAGCGAGTATAATATCACGATTTGAAACGCGTTAATTATTTACAGTCACTTCCTTTACGGAGTTAGCGTAACTTTGAGTTAAGCTGTATTTTTTCTTATTTCGGAAGAAAATAAACGAAAAAGTTAAGCTATATCTGTATAACGTTTCTTTGGTATTAAATACATTATAAAAAGCTATGCAGGCCTGGCATAAAGGTCCTCTATTAATCATAGATAGACTTACTTGTATATCTCTTGCGTAGGTATTGTCATCTCCAAGATCAGAGTCATCGAAATTCAGATACTTGTTGGACAGCACTTTGAGCATTTCTCCGAGAATCAGCGTGCTCACTTTGCGGATCGTCATGTCATTCCTACAACGTAACACATTTTTATACCAAACTAGCGGTCCCAGCGAACTTCGCTTCGCCCCCAGCCCCGTTTAATGGATAATTCTTTGCTATAAACCTCATGGAGCCTGAGACCGTTCCAACGAATGCAAAACCGTGAAAATCGGTTCGTGCGTTCTGGAGTTATAGCGTCAGGGAGGAAAACCCGACTTATTTTTATATAGTAGATAAAAGAGCGTCTCTGCACCAGGTATGTTGTATATGATTCGAAAATGTCGCAATAAATCAAATAGAGAGCAAAGCATTAAAGTAAAGTAGCCTATAAGTATCCCACTGCTGGGCAAAGGCCTTACCTCAAGTATGAGGTAGTATGAGTTTGACTTAAAGCTTAGGTAGTTCCAATGTAATTCAGACACGATTTTGGACGTTTATTAGGCGTTTTTACTGCACTTAATTTATAAACTTATTATTTTCACTTGTAAAAACAACTGGACAGATAAGGAATCGAACCCGTCTTATTCCGGGCGTATGCTTATACCTCTCAGCCACCGACACATTTTGCAAGTGCAATTTATAATGAATGAATGATATATTTATTTGTCACACAAGAGGTGCTATTTTTAAAAATAACAAGGACAATAAGAAAAACAAAAGATATCAAAATAAACATGAAAAAAATATAAATTGGATAATATAATTTGTATAGTGACAAAACACTATAAATAACAAAAATAAAACTATTCCCTTCAAGGCAACTTCCTCAGCCTAATACAATCAAAAATTAGGCCTCGTATGGCTACCGTGTAATAAGAAAACTTAGTTTAGATAAAAATTACCTAGCAATTTGAGTATGAGGCAGCATAGTCAAATAATTCTTAGAGAAAAGCATGTCACAGAAGTCGTACAGAACTTCTCTCCTCGCGTTCTCGTAGAAGAAGCTCAGAAGAAACTTTAGGAATACACTATATTCTTCAGTCGTTATTTGTGTAAGGTTGTCCTGAAACATGTGGAGCAAAATAATTAATAATTTTTGCCTAATGATTTTCGGTAATGGACCCCCTCTCAACAGAGACAGCCCAGGAGGCCAATTCTCGTGCAGTTCGTATACGAAAAAAGATTATTGATATAATATTTTTTTTCAAAGAAGAAGTTATTGCTTTATCCGGGGCACGATTTCTATGCATTTTGATTTCTTTCGTGCGGTAGTTTTTTTTACGTGGATATAACTTGATTTTATTCGGTAAAACAGTGATAGTCGTAATCGAATTACCACACGAAACGAAGTTTGACCATGCGAGAATCGGCCTCCAGGTACGCCGGAGATATTATAGTGCCCAGATGTGTGCGCAACACTCAAGTGCACTCTCTGTTCCTTCACTCTCATTGATTCGGTGAGACGGCAGTCCAACATGACCGATGAGAGATTAGACACAGGACCAAAGGCTTAACGTGCTTTCCGAGGCACGGGGATGTCATCACTACCAACTTCTTGACTCCGAGCTGTTTCAAGTAGTTACAAGGCAGAAAACCGCCCGACCGATATCGATCTCTAAGCGTTTAAGCTGCTTACCTCGGTAAAAACAACAAGCTCGGAAATGATGTGTTTGACGCATTTATTCATCTCATGGGCGCTCTCCTTCAGCAAACCTATCTCGTGTTCATCTGTTAGAATGCTCTGTATGAAGTCCACGCTTTGCTTCTCACGGTGAAGGCATTTTGTTAGTCTACAAAAGAGATAATACTTAAACTAAATACCGAAACTCTATAGGTTCGGTATCGGTTAAATGAGAGTTGAAGGTCATCTAACGCGTTGATGTCTTTTGTATACAAAATATTTCATATTATCAAATAGGTACATTCTTTAAAAATAAATATTTATGAATTTATTAAAAAATACATAAAGCGGCACAGCTAATGCAATTTGTTAGTACCCAACACCAACGTACAAAAGAACTCGACGAGTTTCACCACACACGTGGCATCCTCAGGAGATGATGGGGCCAGTGACTCTACTTATCGACAGGAAAGAGGCAGTGAGAATGAAAAGAGAAGAATTTAATTTATTTATTTACCCCATAATGCACAACCAAAAGTACAATACTTGGACTTAACGCCATATGGCATCTACTTATAAGAATCTAGCTATCTATAAAAAATAAGTGACGGAATCTCACCCCAAAGCGTCCATTCCGAGTTGACAAACAACCACATACGCCATCCCTGACACCGCACCATCTCCGACCAGCATAGCATGGTTTAGCGCTCCCAAAAGTAGACCGAACCAGTTCTTCATGACCTCTGCTAACGATACCGCTGTACTGCCCCGCAGTGCCAAGCTATCTGGCTGGTAAGAAACCAGCGCGTGTAGAACTAAAGCGCTGGATATCACGGTCTTGGAGTTGGTGTTGATGCGAGGGGCTAAGGAGTTGAGGCACGCTAATAGCTGTTCAGCGCTGTAAGCGCTTTGGTGGGAGAGCGGTGGAGTGGTCTCATTGGTGCTTACTCTGAAATGGTTCGATTAATTTAAACTTCTGCATTTGAACACCTGGAGGCCGATTCTCGCATGATCGAACTTATTTCGTGTGGTAATTCGATTACGAGTATCACTATTTTACCGAAAAAAAACCAGTAATATATCCACGTAAAAAAACTACCGCACGAAAGAAATCAAAATGCATAGAAATCGTGACCCAAAAAGCAATAACTGTATTTTCTTTGAAAAAGAAAATTCGATCGGTGAACTTTTTTCGTATACGAACTGCACGAGAATTGGCCTCCTGAACATAAAAATTGGTTGTGAAAACGATGCGTTAGACGAGATGTAGCATTAATTTACTCACCCATCGAGCAAATCGCACAGAAAATGCAAGCACACGTCGACGGCTGCGCTGGACCCGCTGCCAGCGTAGTGTGGCAGCGCGCGCATCACCGCTGACATGGCGTGCGACGCGTGCTCCTCGGAGAAGAAGCGACGCTCGTGCCATAGCTGTCTTAAGCAGGCTAGCACTGACCTACAGAGAGTATATCAGCAGGCTTTAAGTAAAATTGGCGTGATCAATTGAAATAGAGAACTGTATGAAAAATGCAGGCAGATGTTGGCAACGCTGGACCCGCTACCAGCGTAGTGCGACAGCGCGCGCATCATGGCTGACAGGGCGTGCGACGCGTGCCCCTCTGAGAAGAACTGACGCTCGCGCCATAGCTGACCTACAGAGAGTATATCAGGAGCACGATCAATTGAAATAGAGAACTGTATGAAAAATGCAAGCAGATGTTGGCAACGTTGGACCCGCTACCAGCTGCAGCGTAGTGCGACAGCGCGCGCATCATGGCTGACATGGCGTGCGATGCGTGCTCCACTGAGAAGAACTGACGCTCGCGCCATAGCAGGCTATCACTGACCTACAGATAATGTACCAGCTGGGGCCCTATTTTTGAATTACTCGCTTGTATATGGCGACTGATTTTCATTCGAAAACGATTTTTATTCTATGACTTTTAAATTCATCTTCGAACGAAAATCACTCGCCATCTTGAAGCGAGTGATTCAAAAATAGAGCTCCAGGCTCGTTAAGTAAAAGGGCTTTGAAGTTTTAGTGTACATGGCTTACTTTGGTTCAATTTTTTAACGAAATTACAGCCACGACCACGACTGAAATCTTCAAATTGGAAATATATCACATCAATATAAATCGGAAATATACTTTAGTAAACTTTGCTTAGAGCCACGTTTTCAAATTATAAGCTCATAAAGACGTAAGTACAACCGTCACGTTCACCAAAACCTCCTCTACAGCCTTTTTAGACGTTACGGCTTATGAGATTTTGTCATGAATATTTTATTTGTAAAATAATGTAAGGAAACACTGAAGGAAACTAAAGTTTTATTGATTGCCGCTACTTTCGAACAAAATAAAAATGGCGGACCGATAAGTGAGCCATAAGTTCTACCACTTAGGTGTCCTACTGTTTTGACTTCAGCTCATTTATAAAAGTAATACCAAAAGGTCCCCAAAATGTATGGAAACCACCCGGTCGAGTAAAACATTGCAATATAGAGATTTTTTTATTATATATATTAGTCTCCCTGCATCAGACTATACTAAACCAATTCAAGTTTTAATTGAATTAATAAATGTATATATTGACACACAAATAAAACACATTAGATATATTACCTGAAAAGTGAAAAATCCAGATTCGAAGTGGCTTCGCATAGAAATACAGTTATGTCATTATCTAGTAGATATTCCACCATACGAGATCGTTCCGTGCAATTTTTGTTGTAACGGTTTATGACTTCTATCAGATATCCACAAGCTTTATTTTGAGCCTCCGTGTGGCGGGATGTTAGCAATCGCTTTATATCTGACAATGCATTATGTTTTCCACTTGGATTATACGTCCGATTAAAGTTAGAGTTTATTAAACTATACATGATTTCGGGGAAAAATACAATTTTATATCCTCAGTTATCCTATGGTTTCATTCAACGTTCAAACTTTTCACAAGATTCAAAAGTTCCCGCGTAACCGTTTTCTTTTATTTTCTTTTTACAGACTAGACCTTAGCAGGCAAGGACATTTATGTGTGTTGGAGATAATTCTTGTAATAATAACTAATGAAATGATTATTTATCGCTCGTGCTAATTTTGTCAATAATTATATAATAATTACAAACAAGTTCTATATAATTTTTGACTGAAAACAAAGAATTGTTCGCGCGCGCATTTCGAATCTTATTTATTTTATTATGTTTATTTACTTCTGGTAACACCAGCACATACATAATCTATGTGTAAGTGTTGCCATGAACTATGTTTGATTTTACCCATAAATAGGGGAGGAACCTGATATGACAAGCACGACGCACGCAGTGTGGGTAAACTAAATAATAAAATATAAATTATCTACATGTATTTAAACAGTTTATTCCAGGCCGAATTAGTTTTTTGGCTTAGTAAGTAGGTGAATTTCACCAAATTTACTGCACACACAGCACACAGGTAAGAAAATGAAACCTAATGCGGGTAAGATGAGATGATAGTAGGGATTTTACAGGCTCGCTTGTTGCAGCCCCGTTGTATATCTTGGCTGTCTGGCTTAAAAGGGCTAGAACCCAGAGCCGTGAAACCCAGTATAAAAAAAAAAATCTTGGCTGTCATCTGTCATTCTCATCTGGTTGCTGTTGTGGTCCTCGATCGTTGATTATTTTTTCTTAAATCTGCATAAATTCATAACGCTTACAAATTGTGAGATATATTTATCGGTAACTAGCATCATTTTGTTTCATAATCAAAATGGTAAGTCATACTTCTGCCATGTTTTGTTTGTGAATTTCACTGACTGGGATAGACCATGCTTAGACCTTGGGCGATGGCAGCCAGCCCTTTTACAATTTTGACTGATTATATCGCTTTTTCGGCAGTCGGTGATGGAATTCTTGAAGGACCTGCCGTCGTATGACGAACACAACTTTACCCTCTTCAACACCGACCATGGCATCAGAAATTGTTCGAAAAGACCGTCAATATACTTACAAACTAAGGATATACCTTCTGAACAAAGTTGAGTATTACGTTGTTTTATTCTTAATTACTCTGAAGAGGCTTTCATATATATAACTTTAACTGTATCTTGAACTAACCTCAATCTTTTGTTTTATTGATTCCTATTAGAATATGAATTTTATCATATTTTAGACAATACAACTCTTCCATATCAACAAACTTAAAATTAAGATAAGGTTCCTAGCTATCTTGAGACAATAAGTAATGTAATAACTAGTTTGTAAAATCAAATCGGTTCAAAGGTCAAAGTTTTAAGTTAATGCTGCTAATTCTTATTTTTTCATTTGCAGTTATTGTGACAGAAAAGACAAACATACTCCTCAGATACCTACACCAGCAATGGGAGAAAAAGGTATGGTATAGTATCTGATTTATGATAACAACAAATGTTACTAAACACATTTTCTACCGGATTTGCAATGTTAATTATGCAGTTAAATTATTGTTAAATTACAATCTAAGGGATAGTGCTTATTTTTTGTTTGTGACCGTGCTGTATGTATCTTTACTACAGCTTTCTAACTATTATTGTTACAGAACAACAATTCTCCAAAGAAACGTGATCAGAGCCACATAGAACAAAATGGTGATGACAGCAGACCGCGCAAGAGGCCTTGTCTAAACTCCCCGCTCAACTGAATCATCATTACAAGATACATAAGTTGTGCTTGTTATAGACTCTACAGTGTACATTTTTATATCAACATTAGATCAATCTGTACATTGATTTAATTTTCAGATTCATGGTATTGGAGAAAATAAATCTGTTGTGCCATTCTGAGTGTCTTTTACCATTGTGTTAATGGTAATTGAAGTCTACACCGTGCATATATTTTTTATGAGTGGAATTGTAACTTTATTAACATTGTCTCATATTCTCATTCCACATTATTAGCTAGCTTTGTATTGCTTCCCAATGGCTTTTAAATTTTTATCTACTGTAAAGCACCTGATGGTATAAAGATAGTTGGTTATAAAAGTAACCCTGTACTTTGAAAACTTTATGATGTGTTCAATAATTTAAGTGCTCGTTTATCACGGGGTGCGGCTCTCACCAATGCAATCTCCTATGTCACCAATTTTGATGTACTTTATCGATAGTTTTCTCACCAATTTGTCAATCTTAATTTTAAAATGTTAGTAGTAGAAGCTAGAAATCCGTTATTTTTTAACTGAATTCGAAGTTTGCATTTGAAGTCTGTTTTTCTTTGCTTGTTGAATATTTTAAACATTTTTTTTATAACTTTGAAAATATAACATGTGAATAAAATTAATTACCTATTTATTATAAACAGATGTGAGTGTTCAAAAATGAATTGGGGTGTGAGTTTTGTATTTATCTTATTTTAAAATGAATAATTACAATAAAAAGGAATGTCTTATTGTTTACAATATCAACATGCAAAGTAAAGCAGACTTTAATCTACAACTTCAAATGATAAGCTAGATACACAGAAGTTTATTGAAAAATATGTATTTTAGGATAAAATATGTAACTTTTCTTTGATGTATTATTTAAAAATATTATACATATGTAATACTTTTTTTAAACATGGCAATATGAATTACTCATTAATAAATCAAGGCAGTGGTGAGTAATTAAAGTGTAGTTTTATTTAGCATTCTAAATATCTGTAAACCAAATCAAGACAAATAGTTGATATCTTAAATATGTATTCAAAGGGACTCAAAACTAAATTCTGTTACGGCCGATAGTAAAGCTGACTGGTTCCTAGCTCAAAGTATTAGCATAGCTATCCAACGCGGCAACGCAGCCAGCATTATAGCCTCCTTGCCACAAGGAAATGGTTTCGTTTTTGAATAGGGTAGTCTTATTTTTTTATGTTGCATGTCTTAGTTTAAATTTTTTCTTGTTTGTTATTAATAAACTTAAAAAGGGACCTTATGTTCATTAAATGTAATTAGGTCTTCTTGACGAAATGAGGAGTATGTGCCCTACGAGGTCTCGCGCCTAACCACTTTTCAACAACAATCGCTTGCACATTTGACACAAAAACATAGTGCAAGCGATTTTGGCCCTTAAAAGGTGGTTAGGCGACGGTGACCTCGATTAGTAGGTATTATTAAACAAAACAGTAAAGGTAAGATCAATAATAAAACACCAAATTGACTGAAAAATAACTTTATTCTAATTATACTTATCTCACAATTTGCAGAAATTGTTCATAAGCTGCAAGTAAACAAAGTTAGGTTTGGATGTACCTAATGGAATTATTCTTATTTTTTATTTAGTGATATCTTACCTACATAATAACACCAAATAGTCACTAGATCAAGTAGTCTAAAAAGCTTCTTACATCAATTTTTTCAATAAAACTATTCAACTGTTTGCTATGATACAAATCAGTAGTTTTGAAGACAATCTGCAAGAACCCATGAAATTATACAACAATGTATTATTTTAAAATAAAAAGAAAGATGTATCCAGCTCTGAAGTCGTAATTAATTATGTAAAAAATATTCTTAAAACATCTGAAGTCTTAACGTTTAATCTTTAGCGGGTACTTCAATCACTCGTGGTTTGTCAATGATGCGGGCAGTGCGGTTACCCTTCTCAACAATTCCAATAATCCAGGCTTGGTAGCCTTCTTGTTTTTCAATATCTTTGCAGTACGCAGCAGCTTGCTCTCTGGGAAGGCAGATCAGGAGCCCACCTGATGTCTCTGGGGCATGTCCTTGAAGCAACTGGAACATGTTTCCACAAGCCT
Organism: Pyrausta aurata; assembly: GCA_963584085.1. Classification (NCBI taxonomy): domain Eukaryota; kingdom Metazoa; phylum Arthropoda; class Insecta; order Lepidoptera; family Crambidae; genus Pyrausta; species Pyrausta aurata. The sequence continues at coordinate 3,345,972 of OY757270.1, read as the reverse complement.
TGGCCACAGCAGCCATCTTGGCTATAACTGGCAAGTTGTGGATGACAAATGAAACCTCATTCTTTTGGTGAGATGCCAAGTTTTGTGCATGCCCAAGTAAACCAAAGCCAGTCACATCAGTGGAACCATGAGCATTGTACTTGTGCATCAATCTTGCAGCAATGCGGTTGAGTCTGCTCATTGAATCCATTGCACGATGGTATGCTTTTCTTACATCTTCCTCTGAGACAACCAATTTGATACGGTTCCAGCGCTCTGGCTGGTCTAGCCATTGATGGGCATTTACAGCTACTTGTGTGCCAAGTGGTTTTGTCAGCACCAAAACATCCCCCATGACAGCATTATCTGGAACGATATATTCGTTAGGCTGACAAATGGTGGTTGCCACCCCTCCAATGGTGCACCAGGGATTGATGACGGTCTGACCCCCTGTTACTGAGGTTCCAGCTTCAAGAGCAGAATCCTTGAATCCTCGCATAATGAGGGGAATCACTACATCGCGTTCTTTTTCAGTCATCTTTGTAGACACGCCAAGCAGCATCAACATGTTGTCACATTCAGTAACACCCATGGCGTATAAATCGCTCAATACATTAGCACACGCGATTTTACCCATCATATAGGGGTCGTCAACTAGCGGGTAAAAGAAATCGGTAGTTTGTACCAAACAGAGTCCTCCGTGTCTGAGCGGCGTCACAGAGCAATCCAAGCCGATGCCGATGCGTGGTATCGCAACATGCATAAATTGGTCTTGGTCTTGTTGAGAGTAGTCCTGTTGCAGGGACTCCACCAGTTTACCCAAAACATCTTGAGGTACCTTGCAACTCCTTCCTTTTAGATCAGCAAATCGTGTTAGACGAAAACTGGCTTCTAAGTCATGAGCCACCGGGTCGAATGGGCGACGCAGAGCCAAAGCGTTAGGGTTACCGGCCATCTCTAACTGTGCCGCAGCTAATGAATCTTGAGCTACACTAGACTGATACGACATATTACACCAAAACAAAACAATAATATGATTGGCTTGGTGGTATAACCGACTAAAATATTAAAAGTGCACACGCCGCCAAGTGACGCTTGCAAAATGGCGTCTCCTTTACAAAGAGAAAATGGCAGGCCAAATTACTTTTATTTCCAATATCCCGATTGGTCGTTAGAAAATGTAAACAACGTTATTCGAGCTATGATTGGCTACGCAAACAGTAACTTCCACACTGATAAATGAGAACCTTCTGATGGACTTATGCACCGTTTCGTTCTACGATGATAGTTTTACAAACAATAATGCATTTATTGCACGAATGTAGTTAAGGTTTGAAACCATTTTCATTTGAAAAACTAGGTATCATTTATGAAATTAATTGGGTTTCAACGCAATTCGAATTCATTTCTCGTCTAATATTTTTACTTTATGCTTTGACACTGTTTTATCTATCGAGAAATGGAACGTTCCGACGATCTTAAAATTCTCGTCGCATAGCGTCTTATTTCGAATCCGTCCTATTAGTCCCATTTGCTATAAATTCCAAAATGGTCGTTAGCTATTGGCCATTAAAGTTCTAGTAACTTTTTTGATAGGTTAGTGGATGATATTACGGGAATAGCAAAAAGTGGCAGATTTTTTTGAATAATTTACGGCAGTTGAATTTTTATCAAGTGAAGAAATTTTTTAATTCATTTTAGCCTGTTTGGAAGACTTGTGTTGTGAAAAGATTAATAAAACTATGCTTTCAAAGCAGGTCTAATAATGGCTCTAAATAATTGGAAAAAGGTGGAGAATGATGTTGGTTATCCATGTTACGTCGAGTGAGTACATTACACTTTCACCGATTCAGCAAGCGTTTTGAGAAACCTAATGTAATTTTGATCGTTTTTAGTGAATCGACCGGCAAGCAGCAGTATGACCATCCAGAGTTTCTTAATATAATGAAATCTCTTGAAGAATATGACGCTATTAAATACAATGTTTACAAAACTGCATATAAAATCAGTGCTCTACAAAAATACTTGCGCGGTAAGTGATGAACTTTATAAAAGTATTTTTTTTCTTTTACTCTACAATAACGACCGGGTACTGATAATAATCAATCCTTTATAAGTTAGGCCCATGCCCAGGCCTTCCGCCTTCTACCCAGGTAGATTTGGTATAGTTTGTTGTGGCCTTTCATTTGGCTAAGATTTAAAATTTTTGGTCCCAGTTTTACCACTATCGCCCAGTCATTCAAAGCCATTTCTACAACGTACGTCATTGTTATATCCCCAAGTATGTATGTCGGATAAGATTCTAAGTAAATATTTATTGTTTCAGTTCCCCCTCTTCGCATCAGTTCTGGAGTGTTTGCCCGTCACCAACTAAGCTTATCGGAGAGCAGTTTGTCTCTAGATACAGCTGAATTGGAGGCTGTGCTTGCTGATATCTACTTTGCAGCAGAGAAGGAAGAATTGTTCAATGGAGATGTTGATCTGACCGTGGATTTGCTTATTAATTTATTATTGAATGTTTATGACAAGTTAGTATCAGGTTTTTTCTTCACCACTTCTTAGTGTCTACATTTTTGGCATGTTTTAAAAAAAAAATATATCTAAGACTTGGATTAGATCTTCAAATATTGTACACTTATAACTTAGTATCTTTAAGTTGATTCAAATTGTAGGAACCAAAATGATAGTCAACTTACAGTTTACATTGAATGAATCTTTATTCTATTTTTATTTATGACTTTACAGAGACAGAAAAGAACCTGTGCGAGTTTTAGCAGCGAAAACTCTTCTCATCATATTGAGTGAGGAATCGGCATCGGAAAAATGGGCAGCACTAGCTAACTGTTGTGCGGACCACAATGGGTGCGTTTCACCACGCAGGCTGGTTGCGCTGCTGACACATGTGACTGCATTACCTGCATATCTTGGATGTATTTTTGAGAATATTCAAGAGGATGTTGATGCTTGTTTTGACAAGGTAATAATTATTTTGCCTGGTTCTAATAATTCAGTAAAAGTAAAAACAAGATGTGATCTATTGATTTTCAAAGGTTGAAGTCATGGCCGTTATTTGGTTATAAATCACAAGTGAGCCAGCTCTATAGTGAAAACTCCAAAGCCTTTTGTCATAATCAGTGACCGAACCGAATTTTGCCGTCTTTAGACCAATATTCTTCCGGTAGACCATTATTTTTATCTCAGTCTGTTCTGTGCCTTTCAGAGCGCGGGCATGCTCGGTGTGAGTTCTCTAGCAGTTGCGGAGTGGGGCTTGCAACAGTGCTCGGTAGTGCGCTGGCTGCCACTGATGCAGCGATTAGTAGCAAACAGGAACAATGCTGGCGCCAGCGTCGCTTGTGCTGCGTGTACACAGCCACTTGCCCAAGTAAGTGAAGTGTGTTGTAGAAGTCCCAATAGTAAATAGTTTATTTATTGATACTTAGTATGTCAAGGTTATGTTACATTGTAATGAAATACTGCAAGCTAAATTCGAGATTTCACCTGCGCCTTAAAAAGCACTAAAAAGAAAGGTCTGTTTTAAATATGGGTAACGCAACATTATTAAGTATGGTCGAGGTCTGCGGCTTCAACCACTTTTCGAACGAAAACCGCTTGCACACACGAATAAAAGGCAATGCGAGGTGCAAGTCATTTTAGCTCTTTAAGGTGGTTAGGCAGCGGTGACCTCGATTGTATATCAACAATTAAGTTCGCACTAATAATTTGGCAAAGGCTAACGATTTCTGTTTCTTTCCAGATGCTCAAATTTAAATGCTCCAAATGTAACGAAGTGTACTTTTGCGAAAAGTGCTACTTATATGACAAAGACTTGACCAGTGTTAATGGACACAAGAAATCTCACTTAGTACATGAAATTCTTGATGGAGAGGTAAGCAACATCAAAAGTGCCAAGAATATAGAAAGAAAGAAAGAAAAGTAATTTATTTGGTACACTACAAAAGTACAAAAAATAAACAGTATAAAGAAATTAAATTAAAACATTTATAGGTAGTGAAACCAAATTGGTTTCCACTCAGCTTTATTGCCATGGCAAGCCATGACGCTGGTTTTCAGTGGATACCATTGAGGTTGAGATGTCACCACTAAACCATATAGGGCCCCTACGCGGTCGTAGATCAATAGCGGCGTCCCCTTCAACTTAAAATATTTATCATAAAGACTTACCCCCTTATTATTAATGACTTAAACAGTGTAATAAACCTATTTTAGCTATTACACTGTTTTGTCACTTTCTCTTAAATGATGACTGCACCAAGAAAGAATGAGACAAAACAGTGTAATAGTTAAAACAGGTTTATTAGACTGTTTGCGTTTTTATGAGAGAGTTTAGAAATAATTATGTTTCAATAAAGATGTTTCAGAAACTGAAAAGGGGAACAAATACTTAAACTTACCTTATTTATTGCAGGTAAAACCTGCGCATAGTATAAGCTTTATCAAAGGCATGAAGCGCTTCTTCTTTTGCACGCGGACAAAGAAAAAGAAAATGACGAAAAAGAGCTCTAAAAGGAGTATGGATAAGGTCGAAAATGGGACGATGCGGCGAAGGAAGGACGGGAAACCTGCAATGTTTACTTCCACTGTGGGAAAAGCATCTGGGAATGGTGCGAATAACCCAGCCTCGTTACTACAAGACATTATTAACCAATTAGAAACGCAGAATAAGTAAGTAATTGATGTGTCGTTAAGGTTTCTGCCTACTAGCATACCATGACCATGCTAGTAACGTGCCAGGTAAATAAATATTCTTTGTATTGAAAACTATGACATCTTGCCCACTCGACCGTTCCGTTACCGACCAACACCGTCGCGTGTCATGCGCAGTGCGTGTCAGCACCGGCAAAAACGCTCTCGCTCGCTCAAGCTCTCGTTACATTTAACGGTGAGACACAACGCTGAAGACAGATCCGTTCAGTGGGCAAACTAGAGCATATCATGTTGCTTGTCGTGCCTTACTAACACGTTCCTAGCACGGTCATGGTATGGTACGTTCAGTGGGAAAAACCTTTATGCGAATAAGCGTCGCAAAATCTGCCTGAAACTTCTTGATTCGACGTCGCATCGCAGTTTTGTGTACAAGCACACACATGGTTCATAATGATTATAATCAAATATCTAATCACTATTAACCTGTTTCCTTTCATGCTCGTGTAATTTTTCAGAGCTCTAAAAGACCTTTCCACACATTTGAGCGGCATAAGCAAAGAGGCTAAAGAAGACGATCTCAAGGTTAAAGTAGACACGCATTGGGCGCAGATTTCAACACAAATTAGCAGGCTAAAGATGTTACGGGTATGTACATTAATCTTCTAGAAAATTATTTGTATTCGCTGTGTGCGAAGTAATGGTGGGGGAACCCGAATCGATGACAGCGCTCGCAGTGACCAAATAATTGACAACGTTGGCGGATGTCTGTCACCATTTGTCTAGCAATTTCAGTATAATATTTTATAGCTGTGCATAATATTTTATAAATAAGTAAAACTCAACACTTATAGATAAACGTAATTCAATAAAATCATAAGCCTTGGAATAGATACTTATATTTTGTAATGGTTGTAACTCTGTTGTGTGTACCAAATAAATTAATAAAATAAATGAATAATACAATATTTCACTGAAATAACTTCGGTTTAATTAATTTTCGTAATGACAGTCCGCCAATAGTTTGTGACGCTGACGTCGTGCATGGCCCCAATCTAGTGATTACTTACTCAATAGTCCCAATAACATAATTTCTTAAAACAAAGTGAACTTGACGGAGTGGACTAGTAAACATCATGTGATTGATTATGCCTTTAATATTTGCCCATTGCTAGGCAGCGACGACGCGTTTGGTGTATTGGTTAGCGCTCCTGACTATTACGCCGGCCGTTGCGGGTTCGAATCCCGCAGGAGGCAAATGTCTGTGTGATGAGCGCGAACATTTGTACCTTTGATGTATGTTATATTTGTTTAAGTATTGATGGGAGACGCCCCCGTCATAATCGTTGTCTGGTACTTCGTAACCCAAGGAAGAAAATTCCTTACCACGAAACCAGACAATTGGTGTGTTGTCTGGCGCATATTTATGTTTATATATTATTATAACATATAATAAAAAAACGCACACACGGGTACACAATATTTGTAAATATACTGATTGACGTTTCTCTAGCACTCTGGCGCCGCACACATACCTCAAGCACGCAACATTACCGTGCCTAAGTGATGACTAGCAATCCGCGCTCGCTAATACTAATCTATCGTCGACTATTAGCACATTGTTAGTACTTAACCCTAGTATGTCCACTGTAGACAAAACCAACACTGCCATAAAGACAAACACTAATATTAATACTATTGTGTATTCAGGAAAACCTATCATCAACCACTCCATCCCTCAACACGGAGTCACAAAAACCTGACAAATTGGAGCGGCCTCAAGCATTTGACCTCTTCAGTCCAATCCCAGTAGTCGAAGAAAAGCAGTCAAAAGTCACTGAGAACACGAAAAACCAACCACGAGTGCTCAGTCTAGATTCTGGAAACTTCTCGGTGGCATCCAAACAGACCGACTTGCTGACTGTGTCCGGGGACGCTTTGAAACCTGTAATGGTACATACTACATGTGACACAATATCTACTGTCTCTATAAACGATATCACGCACTGGTATAACGGTGAGTTTATTTTGAAATACGATTTTTAGATGTTGAGAGAGGTTAGGAAGTAGGAAGATATTTCATAGACGTTTAAAATAGATAAAAAATCTGGTTCGAACATGGTCACTCGTAAAGAAAACAATAGCGTTAATGATTTTCTAAAATATAAAGTCAATTACGGGTTAAGTTACAATTAACCCATTTGAACAAGTAAGTAGTAGTTTTAAGTGTGATGTGAATACCTACACCTGAAAAGGCTGCTGCCAATTTTGTTAACCAAATTCTTATTCACACAACAAAATTTCATTTTATTTAAATTTAAAAAAAGTTATGATGAAGAAAATGTATGAATTTATCTGTCTTTTCCTCAAACTATAACTTTGATATATGAATGCCGTTATTTCGCTTAAATTTTTAATAGTTATAGGTACATATTTTGATAAATTGATTTCATAGTGAAAGTTGACTTAATTAATGTGATTTTAATGATGACGATGATTAAAATCACGCAACCAGTTCATGGCACAGGTACTGCTATTAATGCCATGCCATTTATTAATAGGAAAGTATTTACCAAACAAATGTCTTCTTAGGTCAGTATCGCAAGTGTCATTGATGTGTGTGTATAGCACTCCTTTGCAATGCATTTCGTTAGGCGGGTTTTTTTTATGCGCGGCCAAAGTCAGCGGTTTAAACATGGCGTCGTCATCGGCACCAAACCCAACACTTCAGACCCGTACTTTCAAGAAAACAAGGCCGGGATGAACGAGCTCGTCGCAGATTTACGTCAAAAAACAATAGAAATCATGAAACCGGACCCGCAGTGCGCTGCGATTCACTCCGCGAAAGGGAAACTCCTCGTCCGAGACAGAATCGACCGCCTCGTCGACGAAGGCAGCGATGTTCTAGAACTCAGCCCCCTAGCTGGCCTCCACCTTCACTATGGAACAGTACGCAGCGGCGGCATCATCACTGCCATCGGAAAGATTCAAGGGCACGACTGCATGATAATAGCGAACGACGCGACAGTCAAAGCTGGCTCGTACTTCCCCATCACCGTGAAGAAACATGTGCGAGCGCAAACCATCGCTTGGGAATGCAGACTCCCGTGTATTTACTTAGTTGATTCCGGCGGTGCTCATTTGCCGAGCCAGGCCGATATGTTTGCTGACAAAGAACACGGCGGGCGGATTTTTTATAACCAAGCCAATATGTCAGCCGAAGGAATACCTCAAATATCGGTCACTATGGGAAACTGCGCGGCAGGGGGAGCTTACATATCCTGCATGTCTGACGAGCTCATCATAGTCAACAGACAGGGAACCCTGTACATCGGTGGACCAAAGCTAGTGCGAGCGGCGACCGGAGAATCAATCGCGTCGGAAGAACTGGGTGGAGCTGATTTGCATTGCCGGAAATCTGGCGTCTCTGATCATTACGCTCAGGACGAAGACCACGCTCTGAGTTTAGTGAGAACCATCATGGCTCATATCAACTGGAACAACCAAAAACCTAGAGTCAACACTTCAAAAGTTGAAGAACCAGTACATGATTTAGACGACTTGCACGGCATTGTTGGAGCTAACTTGCAAAGACCTTTTGACATGCGCGAAGTTATAGCGAGAATAGTCGACGGAAGCGTGTTCCATGAATTCAAACCACTCTATGGCGATACATTAGTTTGTGGATTTGCGTCTTTATATGGACACCCGGTTGGCGTGATCGGAAACAATGGCGTATTGCAATCTGAAGCGGCTTTAAAGGGGGCCCATTTTATCCAGTTGTGTGCATATAGAAAAATCCCTTTAATATTTCTCCAGAATATAACAGGCTTCATGGTCGGTAAAGAGGCTGAAGTTGGTGGCTTAGCTAAACACGGTGCGAAAATGGTGACCGCTGTGAGTTGTTTTAAAGGGCCGAAGCTGACTGTCATAGTTGGCGGCAGCTACGGAGCTGGGAACTATGGGATGTGTGGCCGGGCTTTCTCACCCAATTTCTTGTATATGTGGCCGAATGCACGGATATCTGTGATGGGGGGACTGCAAGCTGGCACCGTGCTCTCTTCGATTGCTAAAGAAAAAGCTCTCAGTGAAGGCAAAGAGTGGACTGATAAAGACGAGAAGAGAATCAGAGCTCCCATTGAAGAACAGTTCGAAAAGGAAGGTGTCCCTTATTATAGTACGGCGAGGTTGTGGGACGATGGTATTATAGCTCCTAGAGATACGAGAAAAGTTCTTGGGCATAGTTTATCTGCGGCATTGAATGCACCGTTCAGAGACAGTAAATTCGGCGTGTTTAGAATGTGAATGTGTATCTGTAAATAGTTGTTATAATGATATACTTGATGTTGCCTTTAATTAAATATGTTTAAAATAAAATCATTACCTATAAAATGTGTTTTAATTTTCCGATAGGTAACGGAAATTGTACTTTAACCCTGGTATCCGAGACTTATTATGTGTACTACAGTTAGGCTGCTTCATTGAGACCTCGCCTGCGGGGTGGCGGGGTGCGGGGGAGACGAGAGCGCGGGCGGTGTTTCCGCGCCGCCCGCACCCCGCGCGTGACCCTCTATCGCCTCCCCCCGCGCCCCGCCGCCCCGCAGGCGAAGTCTCAAAGAAGCGGTTTACCTATCAAAAAGTCTAGTTGCTAAAATAAATACAAAATATTTTTATTTAATAAACGCAACATATACACCTTGTGTATCTGGTTCTTTCATAACAAAACCTATTTCGTTAAGTAATCATAAACCTAATTGACAACATTACAGAACAAGAATCAGTGGTAAAGCCGCAAGCGCGAATCGTGAACAACCAGTCAATATCCGCAACAGAACAGAAGTACGCAGCGGACATCCGCAGCGTGGCGAACAGCAACGACAAGATGAAAGAACTAAACGCAGACCTCGACACAGTACTAGACCGATTGCAGCAGATACTGAGCAACAACTTTGCTATGGACGGTGAGTGTTGAACTATAGACATTATAGCTTTGGTTGATATTTAGTTACGTAACTTGTCAATATCGGCAAGTGCAGCAGCGCGGCGAACAGCAATGACAAGATGAAGGAACTTGAAATTGGCTCGTACTTTTTTACCTCCTGTATACTAACTAATACTTGAGGTAACTCTATTGCTTAAGAACAATGCATTACTGTTAAGCCAGACGTGTTATTTGTAGCTGTTTGTTTTCCAAATAAAGATAAATGAATATTATTCCCGTGCCTTGGAAAGCACGTAAAACCGTCGGTTCTGCGCCTGATCGCCCTCCGGTCGTGTCACATTGCTGTCCCATCGGGCTATGAGAGTGAAAGGAATAGAGAGTGCACCTGTGTTTGCGCACACACTTGTGCATTTTAATATGTCCCTCGCAGTCGGTTAGTTGTGACTGGCCACCGTAGTCGAAATCAGCTAGGGGGACTACGACTAATAATATGATAAAACTGAAGAATTTGTTCGCTGATTTGCATATTATTTAGATAGCTTATTTATCTAGCAAGGCTATTATCAAGCTATAAAACACCGGGAACGGAGTAAAATAAACGCGTGCGGACAAATTCACGGGGGCCGCTAGTACTTATAAAAGTTTAAGCGCTCCATCCGCGCTTCGTCTGATAAAACATACCGAAAGCGATAGGTCCGCCATTTGTACTTTCATTCATTTGTGCAATAAAAAAATAGAAAATAGAAGACGGTAGGTAAATAAAGGGTGGTTATCGTTTTCAGATTCGTGCTTCGACAACACAGCGCTTCGTGAGACAGCAACAGAAATGGAGGGGCTGCTGGGCTCTCTAATTCGCGGTGTTGAGCAACGTGCCACGCTCAATGCCACCAAGGGACTCGTGTAAGAGGTGCTGTCGAGATCACCGCTGCCTTACCACATTAAGAGCCAAAATCGCTCGCACCTCGCTACGTTCTTTGTTTGAAATGACGCCCGTTTTTGTCTTACGTGCAAGCGATTCAAGTTTGTAGGTGGTAAGGCGGTATTGACCTCGACTTCGTTGTATGTGTTACATCTTTACCGACTTAATCGCTTATTTATACGATGTTTATCTTCGACAGATTTTTTCTTATAGTCGGCTCGTTAGCAAATGAGTCTTAGGGCGCTAATGTCAATATGGATAGGAATAAGACAGAGTTAGAATATACGTCGCGCCGCTTTATCGCTGAGTGCGTAAGCGAGATAGAGTTGCGCGTGGGCAAGCTTGTCACCGCTTAAGATATACGTATGTGTGAGGAATGTCCAATGGCATCGGCAAGATATTTGTATAGACTGACGATTGTCTACCATTTCTTTCTCCCCGCTCACACATCCAGAGGCGGTGACTGACTAGCTTATCCACGTATATTATAGATTTCCATACGTAAGCCATAATTTTGTATTCCGACAACTTTTTATCCCTAGTCTTATCGTAATTCTGATATAAGTGTTTTGTGAAGTATTATATAAACGAGCCGTTTACGAATTTGAGTCTCATTTAGCATTACTAAATGTGTGGTATACGAAATTTCGTTTGGTTTGTTCATCAGAAATCGGGTGCCTAAACGCGGAGCAACAAAATGGTAAAGAACTGACCATTTAGATTAATCTAAACGCATTTTCTGCCGGAACACGCTATGCTTAGCTGTCAAACTCAGTCACAAAAGTTTTGACCGCCATTTTACGTTAAAACATGCTCAGCTTGGTCAGCGCAAATAAAGTGAATCAAACGTGTGTAATAATACTCTGATTTTTAATTAGAAAGACCAGAATGACAGCTGCAATCGACCTTTTTACTATTTAATGTTGCTAGCGTAGTACACATAGTGTTGTAACAAGTCAATTATACGCGATTAATTGAACTTGTGATATGAATTTACATTGATGTGATTTTACTAATTAGGATAAACTATACACGTTAAAAGTTACATAAAGCTACAAATAAACGTAATACATAAAACAGTTTTTGTGAGGAGTAGAAAAACCTAGGTATCTCTTGCAATAGCAATATTCTTGTATGGTCTTACCTACTTTGACTTTTCAATACTTTCTATAAATTAATTCATTGAGATAATAAAGTTTTTGAAGGATTCCTGATTTTTATAAACAGATTTTATTTGAATATTTTAAAATCGATTATAAAGAACAATTGAATGAAATTTAAACTTTCGACTATTAACGACCAACACCATTTTTAAATTACGAAAAAGTGGCCACCCACCAAATGCCATTTTGGTCTATCTAATTAAAAATCAGAGTATAGGGTAAGCGCTTCGAAGCGCTTAGGTAAGCCGTTTTCTGCTGAACACACCCATTGTATAGATAGTGCCATCCACGAAGGCGCGCGCCACCTTTCGTCCTAATCGTTTATAATACATTTGTACAAGCTTTGGCCAGTATCTGATGATATAATATTTATTATAATTAAACAATGTTTATTACTGCATATTTTAATATTTGCCACAAATCCAGCACCCCGCGCTTTTCTCAATCAAAATTTAACGGCGCGTGCCTTCGTGGATGGCACTATCTATATAACACGTGGGATGTGGCTAGAAATAAAATATTGTGTGGGGATGAGCTTTTTGTGTAAATTTTCTGGAAAAAACGCTGGGTATCGTTCAAGAAAGCTATTTTATTTTGTTGTCTCACTGCCAAAATTCCTACATCTTTTCGAACTTATTAACTTTTACACATGTACTTATGAATTGTATTATGAATTGCTCAATATTTTCTATTTGATCTTTAGAAAGAATCTCAGTAGATTAAGAAAAAATGGATTTTGACTAATAAAGTGCGAGGTGTATAGTGATTTGATTGTTTTATCAATATAACGGTAGGTAGTGATGTTTCTCTTTTGAATTTTGAAGTATTGTTGTGAAAAATCTAGTGCTATACAATTGATTTGGATAGATTAATTTTCTTTTCGAGTCTGTGTTCAATGTAATAATTAGTGAAGTAACTAAGTATATTAGGAAACCTATACAAATTGTGCCGTCCCACTAAACTTGGTGCTTTATGATTATGACTTTACTCATTTCATGAGCAATTAGTAAGTAAGCGTAGTCATTTTAAGAACAATGTATTGGATCTGATCTTCTGAATAAAAAGATGGTTATAGAAAAATAACATGCCATATATTTTATAAAATTTACATTATTATATTGCCGCGTTTATTAAATATAAAATACATTACAAATAAGACGTTAAGTAATTATTGATAATGTTAACTACTCTAAAATGACATAAATTGCTGTATTTCATTTTGTGCGTGTATAAAATAAAACTGTAGAACAATAAAATAGAGCAATCTATTTTTATCTTTCGTAATGTTAAGCGTATGAGTAAATATCTCTGATATTTCTATGAACACTGCATGTGATAGATAAAATGTATTAAAACATATCAAAAACTACCATATTTCGACTTACGTTATAAATTTTATACAAAAATCAATAAAACTAATGTAATTAATTAAAATTTTATATAAAAGCAATTTAATTGCTTCTGCACAACCACTCTAAAATATAATTTCATTAATGTTCTGATATTTTTCATATACAAGTGACATAGAATGTAACTTTAAGTTTAAAATACAAAATAAAAGATACTTTTATCTTATTGGAAGAGTTTTATTTAACCTAGAAAAATAAGTCTTAATATATCTACATTTGGGTACAAATTCCTTTTCTAGTTAATTAATATTATTATAGGTTACAACCTAACCGATCTACCTTTAATACATACGGACATAACATTAAATACTTGTATTACTTCAGTATGTAAAGATGTCTGTCTTTTAAAGACTTATTAGTCTTCAATCATATAAAAACCTCCCTTTTTTTATTGCCGACTATACCAGTTAAAAGGTGTCATAAGAAAACAATGAATTTATTTCATAGCAGCATTATCTATCCCATACCTTGTGTCGGTTCGGTACTAGACTGCAACTTTGCTTGACGATGTTTTTATTATAGACTGTGGCCATCTGTGTCACTCATAAGGTAGTTCATTTTAGTGAGAGCGAGAGGACAGCTCTAGATAAAAATACGGACAACGACTAAAGTAAAGTTAGTTTTTCTGTGCTAGAACATTGTAAACAATCTTTAAAATAATATCAGTACACAAAATTAATTAACTATTTGATTTAAAAAGTTTTCAATGTATTACCATGAATTACCTATGTTCTTGTAGGTTGTTAGTCTTGTGTTTATCTTATTTTAAAATGAATCTTGTCGTTAAAAAGTAAAGTCTAGATTGTTTATAATATTCGACAAACAAGAAAAACGGACTATAGTTCTCTGTTTTCACAGTGTCACGTGACCAATAAAATCGTCTCTAATTGAAAGGTGATAAAGTTCAATTTTTCTTTCTGCTGTTCATGAGGCACTTGCAACAGTGAGTGAGTAGATGCTTTTGATTCTTAATGAAACCGTTATGTACCGTTAACATGAGTTTACGACGGTTTTACACGCTAGCGACTACGTAAAAATTGCACAGCGCCCCTAGCGGTCACTTGCAGAACTAAAATTTTCCATACAAAAAGTTACGTCGTCGCTAGCGAGTTAAACCGACGTAAATTCATGGTAACGCGATTGGTACTGGTGGAATTAACATAAATGGGCCTCAGCTCTATATTCACAATGAAACGTGAGCATAAGAAATTTTCGTCTTTATCTAGAAGGCTCTATGGGTCAATTCCTCTTGCTGCTGTTGATGAGGTATTTACAGCAGTGAGTGAGTAGATGTTTCTCTTTCTCAGTAGATCCGTTCTGGTGGATGGTTGTAGGGCCGCCGCGCTCCCGGGTGTATATGTCCAGACCGTACTGACCTGTAAAGATAAATAATTCGTAAGGTGGATAGTGTAAGGTTGAATTTTGCAGTGCTTGAAGACAACTGACCATTAAGGTCTGGGCCCACTACGCCATATCATACGATGACCGTACTAGTAGCGTATCAGACACGAAAAGCAACACGATCAATGTCCGTTCAGTGGGTAGATATAGTAGTTATGATACTGAAAGGATCTACAGCGTTCTGTCTCACCGTTATATGGAGCGAAAGCGTGAGCGAGCGAGAGCGTATGAGACGCTCCGAGCATGACACGCGACGGTGTTGGTCGGTGACGGAACGGTCTAGTTAGAGGTTTCATAGTTTTGCAATACAAATAATATTTTTTTGACTGGCACGTTCCTAGCAAGGTCGTGGCATGCGAAAGTGTAGAAGGCAAATAACCTTCAATGCAAACAACTCTAAAAATAATTGTACTCGCACCGCTCACATACCTCAGGTGATGTAATTTATTCGCGCGTACTATGCTTGAATATGTATCTGTGCTTCTTGTGTTGTTCGTTTAGCATCGAAAGGACGTTAAAAATGCTTTCTTTACAAAAGCGTTCACAAAGCGCCTGTGCTACGTAGGCATAGAGATTAAACGTTTAAAAATAAAACAAAACCACTCACCTTCTTCAGGGAATGTGATGTAGAACGACACGATGTCATCGGAAACGTTCTGCTGAACATACTTCGAGAGGCGTTTCTCGTCTACGCCGTTCTTGTGCAGCGTCGCCATAAAGTCCACTAGAGGGCGCGACATGCGGAACTGGATCTCGAGCTCGCGACCCGCGAACACTAGCGCCTCCTAGTGGGTGGACGGGGTATTTAGTATTTTTATTCAAATAAATATAAATATGCGCCAGACGACACACCACACGTCTAAAAAAGGTTCGTCGTAAATTAGTATACGATACGTTTACCGTACGATTACATTAAGATGCGCCAGGCAATTGTGCTGCCAATTGTTATGCGTCTCAAGGTGGATTTAGACCAAACGAACAAACACTAAAGCTAGTACAAGAACTTTCTTTCTTGTTTTTTTGTTCTAAACGGAAGCTCGATTTCAGCGTTTTACATCAAAAAATATTTTTTCTTTAGAACAACGAATATATGCTCTTGGTAGAAGAATTTAATGAATTGGGGATAGAATGATCATTCTTTCGTCTGATTTAAATGAACCTTTATAGAAACGCTCTAGCGATTCTCTCTCATACAAATTGTTAACGTTAACGATACGAATACTGACGCAAATTATTTGTGCTGGCCCTGCTGAAAGTCACTCGAAACTACATGCCTCACTACGTACTTACAGACACTATTTATGTACCTATTCAATGTTCACATTCATAAACTTGTACGTTTAGTACGTTAAAAAGTGTGTAACATACTCTTACCTGATGTGTAATAGGTACAAGTCCAAAGAGCCTGGTGGCCTTAGTTGGTCCCCACTCGCCGCTCGCGCAGTCTGGTAAAGGCACCATTACCGTTTGCAGTTCTGCACAGCAGATCTGAAAAGAAATAAAATTACATTTTAACGGCAAGTCATATCATCGACAAAAAGCAATTGCTTTCATTTTGGTTTTGTAAAAGGCTGGCAGAAACCCGTAAGAAAACCGTAGAACCGAAGTATTGTACTGGTGATAACTTTGTTTTCTATTCAGAAATCAACATAAGTTATGGCAACATAATATTCTCCTACCGATTTTCGATAATGGCGGCCTCTTCCAACAGAGATAGGCGAGGTACGCAGGAGATATTTTAGTGCCCAGATGTGTGCACAATACACAAGTGCACTCTCTGTCGTTCTCTCTCTTAAATTCTGCTTGACGGGTAGTCGGCCATGACTGATGAGAGATCAGACCTACGGCATAACGTGCTTTCCGAGGCACGGGGGCGTCATCACCACCAACTTCCTGACTCCGAGCTGTTTCCGAGTATTTTCAAGACAGAAAAACCCAGAAACAAATTTGAGCCCGACACGGGATTCGAGCCCGGGACCTCTTGGGTAGTGACCAGCGAACCGCTACACCAACGGGGCAGTGACAATAGCAACATGGCGACGTTGCGAATGGTGCTACAACTGACCTTGAACTTGCAAACACTCTTGAACTTCATGGGCTCGCCGGTGAGGTACTCCCTCGGCGTGACCGCGTTAGCGAAGATGTCCAATAGGAAAGCACCGCTGCACGGCGCGTGCACTCGAAACGAGACCACGTTGCCCACTACCGACTGGAAAAAGAGGGAAATATACATCATTCACATGTCCGAGAATGGCTATGACTAGTTAAGCCCAATCACAATAGTGCACTCCTTCCTATATTACTTTACGATTCTCCTAAATCAGGGATACACACGCAGATCTGCATATCCATGAAGTGGGATTTCAAGGAGCTGTAACGATTAGATTCATTGTGTAAATACACAGTATTATAATCTAATCGTTACATGTAAATGCACGTCCTGGTAGCACTTTTGGCTGTATCATCTAGGTCTTTTTTTTGTTTGATTGCAACAACGCTTTCGTAACATAAAATAGTACCTGCACCACATCCTTATTACATAAAAAGTAACTTGTTAAGTTAGTTACCTGCATAACGAATCTCTTGAGGCTGACGCCGTCGAAGCCATCGCCCTCTGTGTCATAGAACTTGAGGTTGTAGTGGAAGATCAGCGAGCTCTGCATGTGTGCTGGCATGGCTATGCGCATAGTCGCCGCACCTGATGAGAATTACAAACAACATTTTATATATTATTCTAGAAACGAGATTTGTGTTACGCATTTGACCTTTGCTAATAAGATAAAACATCAAACATGTTTTGGTTAGTGACCCTGTTTTTAGTGTTACTTTTAGTGTGAGACGATACCCAACATGGAAAAGACCGATCATACATGACTAGGCTTTAGGATAATAAGGGTGTACCACAAGGTTCTGTTCTTAGCCCTCAGCTTATTTTTTTTATTTTTTTACCAAATCAAAAAGGCAACAACATTTACTATGGGGCCATGGTAAAAAAATCAGGTATTCAGGTGCCCCATACAAAATCAGCCAACTACATTGACGATAATGTATGAAGAGACAGAAAAAAATTAAGGTTTTGAACGATGGCCCCATAGTAAAAGTTACAGGTATTGAGTGATTGGTTGATGTGAGCTTACCAGTGGAGTCAGTGTACATAACAGCCTTAGTGTTTGGGTCGCTGAAGTAAAGTCCATATCTGAAGAACAGGGACCGCACAAATGGCAGCTCTTCGAAATCGTGAAGAGTGATGGGTGTCTTCAGCAGCTGCCAGTCCGGTTGCAGCGGGAAGAACTCGTAGATGAACTCGCGAGGGTCGGTGAGGAAGTAGTGGTCGTCGTACTCGTACCTGGAAATGTGGTTATTGTTATTTAATTAACCATGAGGTCTTGGAGCCTGGAGATTGAAGACCTTCAGTTGTACACACGCCTACTTACAGAAGCGGCTTTGCCACGACTAGTGGAGCGATTGCCTTTTCGACTCACATAATATTGTTTTATTTTTCTGTATCTTTTTTAGAATTTTGATGTCGTTGATATTGTGTTGAATTTATGTATTATTTATTAATCGTATTTTCAGTATTCCCTAAGACGTCCACACATAATGAAGAAATAACACAAAACCGGCATATTTATAATTGCTAGTGTTATAAAGCTCACGACGCCTTTTTATCAGCCACGAGGTAATTAAGTGGTTAATACTTGGATGCCTTTTTGTAATCACAGATGAAATTCGTACAGATGATTTTTTTGGAAAAATAAGAACGTAT
Organism: Pyrausta aurata; assembly: GCA_963584085.1. Classification (NCBI taxonomy): domain Eukaryota; kingdom Metazoa; phylum Arthropoda; class Insecta; order Lepidoptera; family Crambidae; genus Pyrausta; species Pyrausta aurata. The sequence goes on along the minus strand of OY757270.1, from coordinate 3,327,731 downwards.
TATTGAGAGTAAGGTATTTAAGTAGCTTACATACCTCAAGCTATCACTCTTCCCCCGGTTCCCAGGTTTAGGCGCGTCCTTCGCATTGACAAGATGCCGCGCCCCCCAGTTGCACTGTACGAACCGCCAGGCGCCTGCAACGTACACCGCGTTCCAGGAGTTACGGAACCGGTTGTCTTCGAACCGGACGCCCGGTTGGTAGCCCGCGGACTTGCTGTAGCCTTTGATGACTACACAGTGTAGACCTGCGTAACTGTGAAGAGACAGGCGGTCTTTTAGAGGGAACAAATATTGAGTTAGACTATATTAAACGGTATGTTATATGGATGTAGATTCCTATAAGGAAAGGTAATCATGAGTCAAGTTATGTGTGGCCAGATTAGTTACTACTTAAGGAGAGCTTCAGTACATAGTGCCTGTATTTAGTATGCTTTTTATAACGATTTCTGTTTTTTGCTGCAGCCCGCTACGTAAATAAGTGGGGACTCTTACTTAGCTGTATCTATCTAGCAAAGCACATGCATGTGGCGGATATCTTTCTAAATTTGTAAAATGTTGAAAATTGCGCTATCTTAGCTGTTGTGTTCTGTAAGTGCAATCGAGGATGCTGCTTATCAGTCTAAAACCATCGTATCTATCGTTTGCATTTCGCGGCGACATTCGTCGTACTTCAAGCCACTGTGTGTGCATTTGCTACGAAATTTTTAAAAATGTAGCTACAAGTAGATATGTACATAGTGTACATAGAGTGGTACATACTACACACCAAAAACAGACCAGCATTCTTACCTGCACAATCTCTTAAACAGTACATGGTAACTCTCCGTTCCGTGCTTGATGCCTCTCAACAGTCCCAGGGGTGAGTCGCCTCTGAGGTTGTCGTCAAACTGAATGTTGTTCAGGTTCTTCACCGTGATCCAGCGGAAGATGGTTCGCGCCTTCTCTACGTCGGTCGCGCACCGCCCTACCAGTTGTCGGACTAGATCTGTGAACGTTTTTTGGTCTTCTTGCGCCACCTGGAAGGAATGAGTTTGTTAAAACCGTGGAAATTAGTTTCAAGAGAACAACAGTTGATGGTGCTGAAGATCGGTCGATGTATGGTTTAAGTTTCGTGATACTCGTAGTTCGTACGTATAATTCTGTCCTATTCATAGTTACATGCTAACAGTGGTGTCGACTGACCTGAAAACACCCGTTATGTACTAAGTTAATTCTGTAAGTAATCAGAATTTAGTTTGGCATTATGTTAGGCTGAGCTGAACAACTAGCTGTCTTCTGATCACTAATATTCGAAGCATGCAACATAATTCTTCGTTATTATTACTTATTTGCCCCTATAAAAGCTTTTAATCATGTTTTGACTTTATTGACAAACATTGATAGTGATAGATTTTCTTTTTGGTCCCTATGTGGTTCCATAGCCACTTAGTCCTTAGTTAGTCCTGATTCTTCGGTCTATGTCATTGAGTCCCTATAAGGCATCTAGCTGTTCATAACTAGTTTTTTTCTAGAAAGTAATTTCGACACCGAGTGATGCTCATCATCATCAGAAACAGAACGACTAGTTGTACAGCCAGCAGGTTTGATATAGAAAGATCTGAAAAACAAATGACGACCAGCCACGTACCGAGATGGCGATTTTGTCGACGTCAGCGAACTCGTTGGGGTCGGTGTAGATGTGGAACTTGGAGACGAGGGGAGGCTGCGGCGCGGGCGCGCGCGCCGGGTATGGGGGCGCTTCCTCGCCGTCGAGGTACAGAGAGGATGCTGCCATGTACTCGGAGCGACGCTCTTGGATGAGTTCCATCATCTCATGGCTTTGCTTCTCTACTAGCGCTGCGGTCGCCGCTCTGGAAACGGAATTTTATTTGTGAGTTACTATTGGTAGCAATCGCGTTAGCAGAAGCGCCCGGCGCAGTCGGAGTTTGGCAATAGTTCTTAAATAGAAGACAGACGTGTGACCTTTGTAAAATCCCTTTACAAAACGAAAAGTTTTATTTACCATGATCGTATCATGCATGATCGATAACACAAGTTGCAAAAACTGTCACAACTTTATAGCCGATTCCGGACTAGATTGTGGTATATACCTTGCACGCTTTATAGGAAAGATGGATTATGTATTTGTAGGTACATTAGGTACAAAAACATTGAGATAAAGATTGATCAAAAGTGCTTGGATTTATTTTCGAGCTTACCCACTTAACGCAAAAACGCTGATCGTTTGTTTGTTATGTCTTTTTCAGTTACATTTGTGAATTCATTAGATTATTTAAAAAAGGATTTTCATTATTTTATTTTAATGGCATACGATATTTGGTAATGAGCTCTAACTCATATACGAGTATTTATTACCATATACTAATCGTCACCACCATTTGTAGAGTTTGTTTGTTTCTAGTTTTACAACCTTCGCTTCATTCAACGATTTGAATTCTCATGCGTGTGTGAAGTCGAAGTGGCAATGAATTTATTATCTATATACGTTTAGCTGATTTATTTGACACTTCTCAACTGAAGAAACAATAGGTAGAAAGTGAGCAAGGTGGGCGAGGTTCAACGTCTGAAGTTATATCTTACTTATTGTTTGCCACATTTTAGTAAAATTTTAGTCTATTCATTGTCATTCAGTAAAACTGCATTATAGTAAAGTGATGGTTTGATGCTTTCTCGTGAGGGTCTATTAATTTTTTAATGTCGTAGTTAACTCAAGCTCAGTCGTCTTCTGTTGGTATTTGTAGTATGTCAACGATAGACGTGAGCCTTTGTATCTTGTAGTTGATTCTTCTCGTATTCTTGATTTGATCTAATTTTAGCGTTTAAGAGATAAAACCTACATACCATTCGTCTTCCAGCATCTACTTCGTATGGCACTCTTTCTTCTTGTCTCCCATTAAGCGTCATATTCTTCTCTAGGTTTACTATCTCCTGCTCTTGTGGCGTTCAGCATTTCTGAACGCACCACAAAAAATGTCAATCGCTTGCAGTGAGTTTTGACAGATGATTTTTGGTTATGTTAGATTCCGCCAAAAACTATCATTGTATCGATTCTGCTACGTATTTTATGTAATCATATTCATGTTTCAATATCCACACATCTTGATTGATTATTGTGAAGCCTATGACAATAAACGCCGTGACGGATTTAAGAGAGTTTGACTTCATCTCCTCGTCGAACATCGTCGACCCGGCAAACTCCAAACTTCAGTATCAAAGCGTCGATTTCTGCATTTACCTACTACCTACTTGGTCCTTTACTTTTTCTGAGAGATTAGTTAAGAGATATAACATACCTTTCGTGCTCCAGCATCTTCCTCGTAAGACTCTCTTTCTTCTTGTCTCTTCTAAGCGTCATATTCTTCTCCAGGTCCGCTCTCTCCTGTTGGTGCCTCAGCGTCAACGCGCCGAGCTCCGCATCTGGTCTACGTTTTTTCACTTGCATCTCTTGCTGGAACCGGTTCGTTAGCCTTTCTAACTCCCTTTCCCATTCATTCTGGAAAATACAGATTAGTGTGTTACATTTATGTGCAAGTAACGTGTCAGGCAGAAAAATATTCTTTGTATTGAAAATCATGACACTGGTCCCACTAGACCGTTCCATCACCGACCAATACCGTCGCGTGTTGTGTACGGAGCGTGTCATCATCCATATTACGGTGAAAAAGAACGCTGTAGATCCGTGCAGTGGGCAAAATACAGCGTATCGTGTTTTTCTTTGTGTCTGATTCGCTCTTAGCACAGTCATGGTATGGTACGGTGTAGTAGGCCTAGACCTTTAGTTTTTTGCTCACAGTTATTTTGTTACTGTTACTAATAGTGAGATACTATCTTCGTATGCTACAGTTTACTATTTGATTCATTATTTATTTGCTTCGAAACCTGTTCAGTCTAGTGATAAGTTAGAATAGTTGATAAGTGATTTGTTAACCTTTTAAAGAACGTCTATCTTATTTTTGTTGAATGTGCTTTGTGTTAGGTTTCGATGGTTATGTCTATAAGGATTAATTCACCTGTATTTCTTCTCGTATTCTTCTGTTTTCCTCTTCGCGGTGTTTTGAGAATTTTCTGTACAAGTCATCTTCTTCCTGTCGGTGTTTCATCTCCAGTTTTGTTTGTTCATCGCGATCCTGAAAATAAACAACAGCGTCAATAAGTTTGCAAATAATAAAAAAACTCGTTTAATTAGTGTAACAGGTGACATGAGGGCTGACAGCTATCTCAGCCAACAACAAGGTAATCCGTCAGCCTTCTTTGCACCAGTTTTTACTGATGTTATTAGGGATAGGTCAGGTTTTTCAGTTATATATTTATTGTATTATATTTTTTAATTTTTGAATTTAGGTAAGTTTCGTTTTAGTTAGTTTAAATGATATCTTAGTATCTTGGGCTGTTTTATAAATAAATTCGTTGAGAAAATCGAATCTATTGCAGGTTGGTGGGAAATGACAAATCTTAATAAGTATATCACCCTAGGACACCCACGAGTGTGCCGCCCACGCACATCGACTTAATATCGAATTTAAATAAATAAAAGTTGATAACTCAACTATTTTCAGAATCGACTGGCATTTAGCTTTGATGTCAAGGTAACGAATACCTACTCGACAAATCTCAAAAATGGTTCGAAGAAATCTGAATTATAATGCTTTCAAAACAAACCTGGCATCTACATAAGCTGCCTATAAAATTGATAGTGATTATTTATTAAGCCAGTAGCAAATTCGCTAAAACTAACATAATTTGCATAAGCCAAAGAAAAAACGTGTCACGTCGTATCTTAATCTGTAGGACAAGACTGCGCTTTGCATGTTGAAAGATAGTGAAATATCCGCGATTTGGAGTGTGAAATCTCGAAACGAATATTAAACGCCTAGGGTTGACAAAAGTATCAACATTAGAATAAACTTGTAGGAAGCATAATATTAAGGCCATAAGTAAATGTTTTAATTTTGATACATGACAAATCTCTCTAAAAAAACGGTTTAATTTGAGAATAATTCTGAAATTTTTGGAACGAGTACCTCGGTAATTAGGTACCTACATATTTTTTAAATTAAAAAATTCGAATATTTGGAAAATTTAATAAATGAAAAAGCATTTATAGAGACTTCGATGTTGGTGTCACCAAAGGTGGTAATGTATTCGTAGTATCGTCTAGTATGAGGAAGTGTTAATAAATTGCATTAAGCGCATGCATTTTTGAGAGGCAACCCTAAATGCACAGATTACAAAACTATTCCGATTAAATAATTTAATGCTAAAACGTAATTCGTTGTTTTACGACCGCTTCTAAGCTCGTTAGTTTTCAACGGTTGCGCTTACACATTTTACTGGGTTAATGCTATTTTGTTCTCACTTTGATAATAATCAAAATAACTGTTATCTCGGGGAGATGTGAGGTTAACGTTTGAGAATATATCATGTCTTATTATACGGTACTTAAGGTTAAGTAGGTACTTACGATTCTATCATATCATGAAAATAAGTTTCTACGAATTGGTAAGTTACAATACTTACTATGGTTTTACAGCTATACGTTGTGCGATATTGAAATAAATTAAAAAACTTTTAACTCTAGCTATCACCTTACAAATCTTTCAATCTAACAGTCTCACTTGCGCATGATTGATTAAACCAGGATTACGTTAATTCTCGATTCAATCATATTTTTAGGGTTCCGTAGCCGAATGGCAAAAAGCGTCACCCTTATAGTTTCGTCAAGTCTGTCTGTCTGTCTGTCTGTCTGTCTGTCTGTCTGTCTGTCTGTCTGTCTGTCTGTCTGTCTGTCTGTCTGTCTGTCTGTCTGTCTGTCTGTCTGTCTGTCTGTCTGTCTGTCTGTCTGTCTGTCTGTCTGTCTGTCTGTCTGTCTGTCTGTCTGTCTGTCTGTCTGTCTGTCTGTCTGTCTGTCTGTCTGTCTGTCTGTCTGTCTGTCTGTCTGTCTGTCTGTCTGTCTGTCTGTCTGTCTGTCTGTCTGTCTGTCTGTCTGTCTGTCTGTCTGTCTGTCTGTCTGTCTGTCTGTCTGTCTGTCTGTCTGTCTGTCTGTCTGTCTGTCTGTCTGTCTGTCTGTCTGTCTGTCTGTCTGTCTGTCTGTCTGTCTGTCTGTCTGTCTGTCTGTCTGTCTGTCTGTCTGTCTGTCTGTCTGTCTGTCTGTCTGTCTGTCTGTCTGTCTGTCTGTCTGTCTGTCTGTCTGTCTGTCTGTCTGTCTGTCTGTCTGTCTGTCTGTCTGTCTGTCTGTCTGTCTGTCTGTCTGTCTGTCTGTCTGTCTGTCTGTCTGTCTGTCTGTCTGTCTGTCTGTCTGTCTGTCTGTCTGTCTGTCTGTCTGTCTGTCTGTCTGTCTGTCTGTCTGTCTGTCTGTCTGTCTGTCTGTCTGTCTGTCTGTCTGTCTGTCTGTCTGTCTGTCTGTCTGTCTGTCTGTCTGTCTGTCTGTCTGTCTGTCTGTCTGTCTGTCTGTCTGTCTGTCTGTCTGTCTGTCTGTCTGTCTGTCTGTCTGTCTGTCTGTCTGTCTGTCTGTCTGTCTGTCTGTCTGTCTGTCTGTCTGTCTGTCTGTCTGTCTGTCTGTCTGTCTGTCTGTCTGTCTGTCTGTCTGTCTGTCTGTCTGTCTGTCTGTCTGTCTGTCTGTCTGTCTGTCTGTCTGTCTGTCTGTCTGTCTGTCTGTCTGTCTGTCTGTCTGTCTGTCTGTCTGTCTGTCTGTCTGTCTGTCTGTCTGTCTGTCTGTCTGTCTGTCTGTCTGTCTGTCTGTCTGTCTGTCTGTCTGTCTGTCTGTCTGTCTGTCTGTCTGTCTGTCTGTCTGTCTGTCTGTCTGTCTGTCTGTCTGTCTGTCTGTCTGTCTGTCTGTCTGTCTGTCTGTCTGTCTGTCTGTCTGTCTGTCTGTCTGTCTGTCTGTCTGTCTGTCTGTCTGTCTGTCTGTCTGTCTGTCTGTCTGTCTGTCTGTCTGTCTGTCTGTCTGTCTGTCTGTCTGTCTGTCTGTCTGTCTGTCTGTCTGTCTGTCTGTCTGTCTGTCTGTCTGTCTGTCTGTCTGTCTGTCTGTCTGTCTGTCTGTCTGTCTGTCTGTCTGTCTGTCTGTCTGTCTGTCTGTCTGTCTGTCTGTCTGTCTGTCTGTCTGTCTGTCTGTCTGTCTGTCTGTCTGTCTGTCTGTCTGTCTGTCTGTCTGTCTGTCTGTCTGTCTGTCTGTCTGTCTGTCTGTCTGTCTGTCTGTCTGTCTGTCTGTCTGTCTGTCTGTCTGTCTGTCTGTCTGTCTGTCTGTCTGTCTGTCTGTCTGTCTGTCTGTCTGTCTGTCTGTCTGTCTGTCTGTCTGTCTGTCTGTCTGTCTGTCTGTCTGTCTGTCTGTCTGTCTGTCTGTCTGTCTGTCTGTCTGTCTGTCTGTCTGTCTGTCTGTCTGTCTGTCTGTCTGTCTGTCTGTCTGTCTGTCTGTCTGTCTGTCTGTCTGTCTGTCTGTCTGTCTGTCTGTCTGTCTGTCTGTCTGTCTGTCTGTCTGTCTGTCTGTCTGTCTGTCTGTCTGTCTGTCTGTCTGTCTGTCTGTCTGTCTGTCTGTCTGTCTGTCTGTCTGTCTGTCTGTCTGTCTGTCTGTCTGTCTGTCTGTCTGTCTGTCTGTCTGTCTGTCTGTCTGTCTGTCTGTCTGTCTGTCTGTCTGTCTGTCTGTCTGTCTGTCTGTCTGTCTGTCTGTCTGTCTGTCTGTCTGTCTGTCTGTCTGTCTGTCTGTCTGTCTGTCTGTCTGTCTGTCTGTCTGTCTGTCTGTCTGTCTGTCTGTCTGTCTGTCTGTCTGTCTGTCTGTCTGTCTGTCTGTCTGTCTGTCTGTCTGTCTGTCTGTCTGTCTGTCTGTCTGTCTGTCTGTCTGTCTGTCTGTCTGTCTGTCTGTCTGTCTGTCTGTCTGTCTGTCTGTCTGTCTGTCTGTCTGTCTGTCTGTCTGTCTGTCTGTCTGTCTGTCTGTCTGTCTGTCTGTCTGTCTGTCTGTCTGTCTGTCTGTCGGTCTGTCTGTCTGTCTGTCTGTCTGTCTGTCTGTCTGTCTGTCTGTCTGTTGTCCGTCCGTATGTCACAGCCACTTTATTCTGAAACTAAAAGCATCACATGGCTGAAACTTGGTAAGTAGGTGTATCTTGTTCACCGCTTTCCGATGCAGATACAAAAAGTAAGAAAAAATAATATTTAAGGGGGGGCTCCCATACATGAAACTAATTAACTAAATTTTTTTTTACTCAAACCTATGCGTGTGGTGTCTATGGATAGGTCTTTGAAAATGATGTTGAGGTTTCTAAAACCATTTTTTCTAAAAGTGTAAGGTTTGAGATATAGACGCTTCCAAAGTGGTAAAATGGGCGTCCCCCCCATCTAACTTTTGAACTAAGAAAGTGAAAATTTTGAATAAAATATGTAATGTAGGTCTCAACAAAAACTTGCAACGAAAATTGGTTTGAAGGAGATCGAACCAGTAGTTTTTGAGATATTGCACATTTTTATCAACCGCAAATATAACTTTGTCTTTCATACAAACACTATGAAAAACAAAGTTATTTTTGCTGTCACAATATATTGTGATGTTTTCGTTAAGTAAAAGTAAGTGGACCCTGAATTCAGTTAAGGGTGGCACGGGACCCTCAGTGCGCGGGTCCGACACGCACTTAACCGGTTTTTGTCTCTAGCAACGTCAAATAAACTGAGAGAGATGACATACATTCTCAAGTAGGCCTAAAGAGTACCAATTGTGTACAATTTTATCGGGCTGGTTACAATCACAGGCCGTTCCCATTCATGCTACAAAAAAGTTCACTCGCATTGGTAATCTCGTCAAAGTTCCGGACAATTAGCTAATCTGTGACACGTCGGTAGGAAAGTGTCGCCACCTTGCGGTCGGATCGACGAAAGTGAATCGGGTTGGTTCGTTCACCTGCGCAAGCGCAAGCGACGCCCCCGCAAACGCGATTAGATACGTGTCGTCTTGACGACTTCTGCGCTTAGCGGCCTTATCATCTTGTAATGATGAAACACTTGTTTACATATTAAATGTGTATTTAATTACTTTCAGAACTATCATTGTATTGACGTAGATCGTTTCCAGTATCTAGACAAAAAGGAGATGTTATTTCGCGTCTTCGTATTTGGGAATAACGAATCTTTGTTGCGATAAGTGGGCCATGTAGTGTTACAATGATCGAATATCTATTCACAACGCAACCTCGCCGAACTAAGAAGCTTGTTTGCTCAAAAGCAGTCCCTGCCATTTATCTGGTGCATAATATGACGCAAAGCACCTACTTAGCCGGTCGCGAGTCGATTCATAAAATCTTCGACACAATACCACATTATCATTTCATACATAATGAGCGTTTTTATCAATACGAGGGTCGGGCCCGCGCAAAGAATTTGTTTTTGTGCGACATTATCGTATAGATAACGGTTCATTATCGTCAGTGGCGCGGCAGCGACTCGCCGACCGGTCGTGTCTCGGTTTGTAATTTATACGGGAGTAATGCTCAAACTAGTTAGAGGCATTCCGCGGCTGGCGGCTCAATGCCGGCACAGCCACGCCACTGTCATAGGCAGCGAGCCCAACAGGACCGACCCCTACTACCAAGACAACAAGGCGCGTATGGATGAACTCGTCAATGAACTCAAACAGAGAACGGCCACTGCCATCAAAGGCGGACCAGAAGACGCGGTCAAGAGGCACATCGCGAGGGGCAAGCTACTCGTCAGAGACAGGATTAACCGGTTGGTCGATGAGGGCACCGACGTCTTAGAGCTCAGCACGCTCGCCGCCACCGATCTCTACAAAGGACAGGTGCCGAGTGCCGGGATCGTAGCGGCGATCGGCAAAGTTCAAGGCCGCGACTGCATGATAGTCGCGAATGACGCAACTGTTAAAGGAGGAACTTATTTTCCCATCACGGTGAAGAAACATTTGCGAGCACAGGCGATTGCACAAGAATGCCGGCTTCCTTGCATTTATCTCGTGGACTCCGGCGGTGCTCACTTGCCGGATCAGGCTGACGTGTTCCCTGATAAAGAGCATTTCGGTAGGATATTCTATAACCAAGCCAATATGTCGGCGGAAGGAATACCGCAGATCTCGGTCGTGATGGGCTCTTGTACCGCGGGTGGAGCGTACATACCTAGTATGTCGGATGAGAGTATCATAATCAAGAATCAAGGTACTATTTTCTTAGCTGGTCCACCGTTAGTAAAAGCCGCAACGGGTGAATCCGTATCATCCGAAGATCTAGGAGGCGCGGACCTACATTGTCGTCAATCGGGAGTAACCGATCATTATGCTCAAGATGATGAGCACGCTTTACACTTAGCTAGAAATGTAGTGGCCAACTTGAACTGGAATAACGATCAAAGAGTCAGAATATATTCTCCTAAAATCGATGAACCTTTGCATGATCTGGATGACCTACATGGCATTGTTGGAGCAAATATTCAAAGGCCATTTGACATGCGCGAAGTAATAGCGAGAGTGGTTGACGGAAGCAGATTCCACGAGTTTAAGCAACTCTATGGAGAAACCTTAGTATGTGGATTTGCATCGCTTTATGGTCAACCGGTCGGCATTATTGGAAACAATGGAGTGTTGCAGTCCGAGGCCGCTCTAAAGGGAACTCACTTTATCCAGTTGTGCGCTGCGAGGAAAATTCCTTTGATATTCCTTCAGAACATAACAGGTTTCATGGTGGGGAGGGAAGCTGAAGCCGGTGGCATAGCAAAGAATGGCGCTAAAATGGTGACCGCTGTGAGTTGTTTCAAGGGGCCTAAGATAACTGTTGTTGTTGGTGGAAGTTTTGGAGCTGGCAACTATGGGATGTGTGGTCGTGCGTATTCACCCAGTTTTCTATACATGTGGCCGAATGCGAGGATATCAGTGATGGGTGGTCCTCAAGCAGCTACTGTACTGACATTGGTAGCTAAAGAGAAAGCTTCGAGAGACGGCAAGCCCTGGACTGATGAGGATGAAAAGAAAATAAGAGCTCCTCTTGAAGAAAAGTTTGAGAAAGAAGGTGTTCCTTACTACAGCACTGCAAGATTATGGGACGATGGGATAATCGCTCCTAAAGATACAAGGAAAGTTCTTGGACTTAGTTTATCGGCTGCTTTAAATGCTCCGTTCAGAGACAGTAAATTTGGTGTGTTCAGAATGTGATAAACAAAGACTAGTCTAGGGTTAATGTATGAGCTAGGTCTTTTTTATTTGTTATATTATATGTTATCAAAAAAAATATTCCTTCGTTTTTCCTATTATTCTCTGTAAATAAACTAATGATTTTGAAATTAAGTAATGATGTAGTGCCTCATACATTTGCTTACTGATAAAAGATTGAGTTATCTTATCAGTGGTATATGACAAACAATTGTTAAGTAAATGAACGTTTAACAACAGCACCGGATCTATGTGTTATCTAAAAACATAATTTAAAATGACACTGATTATTACAGATTTATTAAATCCACATCATGCTACTGTTATCAGCACTTTAGCACAGATAGAGTATTTTGAAAACTCTTGTAAAATTTATGTTTATTATTATGCGTAGCCACAGAATACATAAACGCCATAGTTTGTCCGGCACCTACCAATAGATTGCGGAATATAATCAATGGTCTCAACTATACTTGAATACAAAAAATCTAACCCTATTTCCCCGAATCTATTTTTAAGCTATTTATTTATTTATACTTTATTGCACAACCAAAAACTGTACAAAAGGTGGACTTAATGCCGTATGGCATTCTCTACCAGTCATACCTTTGGGCTAAGCAGAAATTATTGTGGGCGGTGCGACAAAGAAATGTATTTAATTATTAATAAGTATCTATCTATCTAGTAAAAAAGGAAAGTTAGCCTGTAAGCATCCCACTGCTATCTATCTATTTTAAGAAAATGAATATCTCTTATATTTATATAACCCATCCGCTTAACCGTGGCGTGGGTTCTTAAACTCGAAAAATAAAATAAATGCGGTACCACTACTGAGCTACATGCCTTTTAATTAATACGATAGAAATGGAAATATGATGTCTAAATAATGAAAAAAAAAAAACGCAGCTTAAAACAAACAATGGAAGGATAGAGGCTGTTATCGCTGTTCAAAATGCAAACGAGTCTCGGTGACCTGAGTTCAAGTTTAAACAATGAACACAAACACTCACTTTTATTATGAACACGATTTTAACTACAATTACCTACATTTTACACGACTACTCAAAAAGAGGCCATATTTTGGGTGTAAAATTTTGTGAATGAACGGTTATTGCTCTTGATCTATACTAATATTATAAAGCTGAAGAGTTTGTTTGTTTGTTTGTTTGTTTCTTTGTTTGAACGCGCTAATCTCCGAAACTACTGATTCGAATTGAATTATTCTTTTTGTGTTGGATAGTCCAGTTATCGAGGAAGGCTATAGGCTATTTAACATCACGCTACGACCAATAGGAGCAAAGATATAGTGGTAAATGTGTAAAAAACGGGAGAAAGAAGTCACTATTCCACGCGGACGAAGTCGCGGGCCGTCGATAAAATTAAGGTGAAAAAATGTGGACAACAGTTTTGAAATATAAGATATAGGAAACGAAAGAAGATATATTACCCTAATCCAATCAACCGTGATAGTAAGCTATTTAGTATGCGAAATGCGGTATAGACAGGGTTACCAATGGACAAAAATAGTACAAATCTTCAATCTGTTTTAGAAGTTGCAGAGGCTAATATTGAAATGCAATCTTTACAATAATCAAGAAAAATGTGGTAAATTGTACAGTTCCCATTATTTTATCACCTTCTTCATCATCGAATTTGAGAGCTATAGGCTGTTGTCGGTGGTGTTTGTTTTCGATAAAAACTCCAAAATAGGCAAAATACGCAAAATAGTGTGGTGGTTTCCCTTTCGTCTTCCACATCGCAGGGAATACTATGTCTTCAGTCTACTAGAATACTATATCACCAAGGATTACTTATAGCCCTGACGGAGAGGATCTAAACCTAACGGAAACAACCTACTTACTACATACTAATAACTCTATTGCGTCATTGCTGTCACAAATTGGAGCTTAAGAAAATATTTTTGGTTAATAACGGTTACTTGCTGATAAAATGGTCCTATGCATAAGGGGGTGTATAAAATTAATGTTATACACACATCCCTGAAAAGCCAATACAAATAACGCCATGTCTGTCGTAACGCTACGCTTTCCCGCCCTCGCTAGGTGAGTGTACGGCCGTTTTTCATCTGAATTCCTCGTAAGAAAACGCTCACTCTATTAACAAAGTTAATTGCCGATCTGTACGATGGCCTGCTTTTGATTATGACTGTTATTTTACAGAGTAATTTTATGATGGAGATGCAGCTTCTAACATAACTAGTATCTGTTTGCAATAGATAGATAACTTCCTCTTTTACTCCGTGCTTGATGACCGAATAAGAATTTACTTGTTCCTGAATGAGGAAGTATAACAACACCTTTAGCTATTAACTATCATTTTTAGGGTTCCCTACCCAAAGGGTAAAAATAGGACCCTTACTAAGACTTCGCTGTCGGCCCGTCCGTCTGTCTGTCTGTCACCGGACTGTATCTCAAGAACCGCGATAGCTTGACAGTAGAAATTTCACAAGTTATGTATTTCTGTTGCCGCAATAACAACAAATTCTAAAAACAAAGTAGAATAAATATTACCATACCACAAACGCGGTACTTTGGCCTTTTATGCTGGATATCAATTGTTTACCTAGTCATTAGTACGGAACCGTTCGTGCGAGTCCGACTCGCATTTGGCCGTTTTTTATATCAGTTTATACTCGAACCATCACTTATCTCGAAATTATGCATGTGATGGAATTGGGATTTCTTTCGATTTTGAATAAACGATTTTTTAGTTTGAACGACAATTTGTTTACAGGTTTAACCTGTATGCTGAAAAGCGAGTAAACTGTAAAAAACGTTCCTAAATGCAACGTCAGGTTTTAAAAATAACTGTTCAATTTGAAAGTGTTCACTCAGAACCTAAGAACTCAAGTTATTTTTGTCACTAGATCAGCAGATATGTCAGCAGCAAAAATGCCAAGTCTTATCTTAATTCATGTTCATGTATTTCAACCTTTATTTTATTGACTGATTAAAAATATGTAGCGGCTTTAATTAAAAGATTATAAATAATATAAATTGCCCCAGAAAAAAATTCTTCCTTGCGCTACGAATACACAATGATTATGACGGAGGCGTCTCCCATAAAAACATCCATGACTTAGTTACAAATGATCTGCTCATCACATTTACAAAATAGTGTATTATTTGTTTATTTTTTTGTGTTTTTATTTAAATACTTATGTTAGTCTTTAAGGTATATATTGTATGGGCCTTTGTTGCCTGAAACAAATGATTAAATAAAATAAATAAAAAAACATATATTGGCCCCTTGCGGAATTCGAACCCGCGACCGCAAGCATAGAAGTCAGCTGCGCTAGCCACTACACCAAACGCGTCGTCTACTAAATTTTACTTCATAAATAATACAGATAACCTACATAATACAGAATATCCGTAACCTTACAGCTTTATCAATATTCTTTACACGAGTAACACGAGTCTACTTTACCGATTATGGTCGTCTTGCTAGATTGAAATTTATGTGGATTCTGCAATTGAGCCCGATTCTCCAATTAGATCATATCAATTGCCATCTAAGAAACTATGATAAAACGCAAACTTTAATGCCATCTAAGAAACTATTATAAAACAGACCTAAAGTAAATAAACATATGCGTTGTTAAAAATGTGAGAAAAACGAAGAAAAAAATAATATCAGTGAGACAAGTTGGATATCTCTTCCTTGCAACGTGTCCGAAGGACTTCTTGAAAGAGAATTTGGAGGTGGACTCTTGTACTGTCTTTGGGAGGCCATTCCAAAGTCGAATGGCTGTGAGGGTGAATGAATTGGACATAAAGCCAGAAGAGTGACGCGGAGTGAGCAATCGGAGAGTGCTACTGGAACGAATTTTATTTAGATTTTTACTTGCTTAGCTTAAAAGTTAGAAGGGAATAGTTTCAGAATAAACTGACTGTGACATACGGACGGACAGACTTAACGAAACTATAAGGGTTCCGGTTTTTGTCATTGGGCTACGGAACCCTATAAACTCATGTAACTCCACTCAGCCACAAGTGCATTAAATTCTGTACTTTCTTGTGTTTTACCGCTTGTCAATTTACTATCGGCCGATCCAAAAGCGAGAGACAAGTAATTAAATTTCGTCACCGTGTTGCATACTAGCTGTGGGCACGTAAACTGGTATGCATTACCTCACAAAATTCGCCAAATAAGTCTGGTTACGTCACCCATAGCAAAGGTATTTCCCTGTTCAGCCACATGCGTTGCGTTCCATTACACAATCGCCAATCCGCTCTTAATTAACAACTTTCTCTCAATACGGCGAGTCAACGAACGCGGTAGGCTGTACGCTTCACAACATCGTTGGTCTTGTGATTAAAAAAAAAGTTTGTTGGGTGTGGGAGATTCGCGGGTAAACGGTTCCGTCCAAATATATAAGAAATGTTAATGGTTTTCAAAATGGAAATTTACATTGCTTTCTTTCTTATCTAACAATCAAACATTTTTGACTTTTAAAGTCCAAAACTTTGACTGTGAGGAAATTCGATATTATAGCGTTTATATAATATGTCCTTTGTACTATATTTTGTCTTATCTTTACATCATTTCATAAATCAACTTTTTATTAGACGCAAAGACACAAAGAAATACATTACCTTCCTAGCTAACTATTTTCAGGTGGTTTTAACGGAACCCCCGTTAAAACCACCTGAAAATAGTTAGCTAGTCCACGAGCTTTACGGTATCCTAAAAATAATTAAAAAGTTGATTGCTCGCCGACCGCCCCATGAGCTATTGTGCTCTTGTACGTGCTACATTTGTAACAACAATAACTAAACAAGTAGGTACGAGTGGGGAAGTTATATCTACTTGAGAAATAGATATTTTGCTACCTACGCATCCCACATCGTTAAATATAGTTTTGAATCTAAATTCCAAAAGACCTTTTTTTGTGGAGGAAATGCTTTATGCACACCGTACGGGGCTATGATTCTCACGTCAATCGATTTTTTTTAGTGTGGATATTCGATTGCGAGCGTAAGCGTAAATCTACGGGTAAAAAATTGAGTCCCTGAGAAATCAAGAACAATTTTTTCTTCGACAAAGTACTCGTAAATTCTATCGGTGAACGTTTTTCGTATACGAACGACGAGAATCGACACCCAGGTTATGTGGGACTCATAATCATTGTAGAGTAGCCAAGTATACCCACTAAAATCTCCGTTGTGTCCCTACGACACTGAAACGCTGAAAAAAATTGTGTCCCATATCAAATCGACTTTGTTAGTCCTTGAAGATATTTACTTCATAATCAAAATACTTTGACGAGTAATGAAATCAAAAGTCTAACTATATCTTAATTCGTTATTTTTTTAATTAGATTCATAGATAATATTCGAAATTCGACACAGATAATATTCGATTTTGACACTACGTCGAACGAAAATCACTCGCCATCTTGAAGCGAATGATTCAAAAATAGGGCCCAAGGTATTTTATGGCTTTTTCAAGGTTGTGGCTGCGTATCTATTTACTAAATGTGAACATGACGTAAGTTTGATTCTATTTACTTGTAGGGTTGATCCAATAGAAATATGTTTTATAATACTCAAGCATAACCTAAAGCACACATATTTTATATACAGCTAGAATGAAAATATTTATGGTGAATGGTAATGGGGTCATAAAAAATACTACAAGCTATAAAACATGGCTTTACATTTATTAGACCAAAAATCACGGCTCAAATAGCTATTTAAAATAGTACATATCTTGATCCTTCATATTTAAAAAATAAATGATCTACTTAGCCAGGTCTTTACTCTAACATAAGGTCATTGCATAGCATACAAAATTTTGATTTAAATTTTAAAATCTGCAAACACAAAACACCATTAAAATGAATGAATCAACATTTTAGTCCTTCGAGACGGATCCTCATCTAAGCTCACTTAATATTTATGGTTTGGTGACCCTATCTACTCGATCTGCGGTTGCCGAATACTCCGAAGCTACAACAAAACAAAGAACGACGTGATCGGATGCACCACAAAAACATGAGAGTACTTGCTGAGGGTGCATCAAAAGTTTAATCTTTCAGAGATCCTGGTAAAATGGACGAGCAGGTGTATTTATGGAACTGGATTTAGCATGTTTTAAAAATATGACAGTATTTTTTAACCCTTTTTAGTTTTAAGGGATGCGTTACCTTACTTGTAAAAAAGTATCACCGCTCATGTAAAATAATTTATCAAGGTGTCTATAGAAGATTAAGAAGAAGGTAATCCCATCATTAATGTAGGTAGGTAAACTAAAACTTGCGATAAATAATTAAACTTCAATGATCGTGACGTTTCTCTACGGTGGACGTCCAAAGGCTTCTTGGTAGAGAAACCTTGAAACTCAAACAAAATTAATTCCTAGTATTAGCGACAAAGCCGAATGGCGCAAATATTTTCAGAGGGCCGACCCCAAATTAACTGGGAAAGGGCACGGAGAAAGAAGAAGGTCGTGACGCCTCTCATCTAGGACGCCCACTCCATCGGGCCCTCTATACAGCGGACATAAAACATTGCATAATGCAGGAAATACATCCACAATACAAGTTCCTTTCATCCGATAACGCCGGTTCATAAACTCGAACTGTACCTCAGCAATGGCGTCAGTAATTCCGTAGGAAGGATCGCTCAGCCGAGACTGAGCGTTGCTCTTACTCTGTGATTTGAAACCACCGAGACATCGACCTAATCAGATAGGAGAGTCAGTATTTATATGAGCTAGCCATCAGACTTTTTAAATTAGATAGCTAGGATAGCGGTTTTTTTTCAGACTGTGTGAAAAAATTGTTTGCCGAATTATACTTCTTTAGTGGTAATAAAACTTGATTGTTGTCTAACGTTGCCAAGATATGAATTATCTATTTCAATCAAGAATAGAATGATGACTGGAGTTTACTGAGCATTTGTAGGTACGTAGTTAAAACTGTAACGTAGCTTTAGAAATGTATTAGGTCAATTAAGTATAATGTATTCAAGTTTTCGTTGACATCTCTCTTTTAGTGTATGGGCACACTATGAGTCTGTCTGTCAGTAGAAATCATGCCCGGACTATTATAACTTGAGGTATAAGTAGGTACAGAATAATTTTATAGGGCTCTCAATAGACGCCGCACCTTAAAGTTAATATTATTCTCGTTTTACCTCATCGCCTTGTAATCACCTGTTTAGCAAAGGTGTTTTATGGTCTTTCCCTTCCTTTGTGACTTTACGAGCGCTACCTACAATGTTGTAAATTAGATAGGTACCTAACTGCCCACTTAGTACCCACACGATTCGCTAAAATATCATAAAAAAAGACGAGAAGGCCGCTCGCCATATTTTATCGTTAAATAGTAGTTTCTCCCAACAAATGTAAAGTATGTATTCTTAGTTTAACAGTGATAGAAGCATAATTTTGTTGGAGCAGAAACATATACTGAATATCAGACACCAGAAATAAGAGCAAAGGTAGAAGTGATGTGTTTCACAAAGTTACGGCTAAAAAAGACTACGTTTATGATAATTCTGATGAAACCAAAGTACTGTATGCACAACAACATAGTTGATGTAAATAATTGTGACAATCTGTAAGCTAACAGAAATTGGATCGAGAAAGTCAATCAATCAAACAGTGGCACTAATATGAATACGGCTTTAAAATGTCACATAGTTGACAAATGGTTCAGAACAGCCACTCACATTGAAGGCGGATGGTATGCTGTAGCTTAGCCGCTCAGAGAATTGTATTTGGACATTATCAATTTTGACTCAAAATGAATAGAATTTCAAACTTCCTGATTTTTAGTTGATTATAGTTTTTAAAGTGTTTTGTCACTATACAAACTCAATAATATAAATTGTGCTTGTAAAAAGCAACCGTGACAGACCCTCGTCTGTCACGGTTTCCTCAATTGAACCCCGTGACTTAAGCTATCTGGGCGTATGCCTATAGGCATTCAATTCAATTCCTCGTCTGTCACAGAGTCATGATTGCTTTTTACAAGTGAAATTAATATTCCTGATTTTTTAAATACATTTTCTATCAAAATTGAAAATTTCAAAATAGCATTCTTCGAGCGACAAATTATTAAGATACTATAGTCATGTGTAGGAACGCTGTTTCAAAGCCAATTTTAATGTGGTGATAAGACAAAAGAAGGTCGTAACGTTATAATAGGAACAACATGTTTCCATGTTTGGGTCTGGGTGTTGTGATAAAGTCATCGTTTCTTTAGTTTTAGCTGCTTACTTTGGAATGAGAGCAAAGTCTATGTATAGACACATTTATGTAGGCATTTATGTATTTATGAAGTACCTATACTTTAATAAATGGTTTCCCCAAGAATTTCTTAATGTGTGGTCGTCTTCAAGGGGGCTCTGTATATTTAATAACCCGTAGGCAGATAATGAGCGTTGTTCTTTTTTAAAGCAATATCGATTACGAATACTTAAATTTGAATAAAATATTCCGGTTTAAATGGTATAGGTACCACATTCTTATTTCCATATTTTGCTTAAAAAATTTGAATCATTGGGCTTTTTAGTAGAGAGATGGTATTTAAAATCAACCACAATATCCATTTGTAGCGTAGGTTGTCCGCTCCATTTTTGGGTTGTGTGGCTTTTTAATCTGTTAATACGTAGGTATATCGAACCATTATGTAACTATCTTTAGATACCAATAAAAAGAAGTCATCATCTATTGTAGATTAATGCAGCCATGTCTAATTACATTTCTTTGTCAACGTGATAGCAACATGTATTCGTCAACATTGCAACTGAACGATAATTTAACGTTACCACAGGCTTTTGCTTATTACAGAAAAGTTCTAGATTGGAGACCCTTAGGCCAAAGGCGCAAAGTAGGACTTCCACTGACAAGATGGACAGACCACCTTGTAATGATCGCAGAATCACACTGGATGCAGGTAGACCGCTGCTCACAGCCGGTCGCTGTGGAAAACCGTGGGGGAGGCCTATGTTTAGTTACGCAGTGGACGCGTCCATTGGCTGATAATGACGATGATGATGATGACCCAGATTTATATACTTATAAGAACTTTGTAACCTATGATCATATACACGATATAGTAGGTTGTTATACAAGGGGAGAAAGCGACCCATTTCACTCGAGATGTTTCTGGCGCTCGAACTAAGTGAGAGCGCCAATAATTCGAGAGTGAAATGGTGCTTTCACCCGAGTTATACATACTATTTTTCATTTCGACTGTGAGGAAAAACATTAAATTTACCATAGTGGTTGTAGATGTCATGGTCAGGTATAATGTAGTACAGCGAGAAAGGAAAACTCAAGTTTTTGCACAAAAAGACAGTTATTTACAGTTCTCCAAACATCTAACATGATTATAAAGAATAACGACATGAATACATGAAAACAGTACGAAAAAGCAGACGATACGAAATAATTGAAATCCTTGTATAAAATATCTATCGAATTTTCCCCACAGATAATAACTGTCAAAATTTAAAAAAGTAGGCATAGAGTTCAAAAAGAAAAAATGATGACACTGACAATGTAAAAAAAAAGTGTCATCTTGGTATTATGGCGGGAAGCCGAATATTTTAATCACAGATTAGTAAATATATATTTTAATTATAGATTGAATCAATTGAATATTTTTTTATATCAACGATCTTAATACATACACTGAAAAACATAATAAACATGTTTTTCAATGTATAGCTAAGCAAAAATTATTATTATTTTTATAATATGATGTGACTCAATTATCTTTGATCCAAGCTTTGACTGCATGCCTTGACTCTATACCATGCCAATTAAAACTAAATTACTTTCCACCCTAGGAATGGATAAGCTATTTTCCACCCGGCTATCTACACAGGAAAGTGCTATTTTCCGAACAGGAGAGATGAAAAAGACTTACTTATACTTACTTACAGATTTAGGCTAAGCATATTTTAAAATTAATCAAGTGCTAAATCCTTTTCATTGAACCAGCTAGGATGAATGACTTGCAGTACAAACAATACGTTACGTGGGGTGTGCACTGTGCAGTGCGCAGTGCGCAGTATTCCCACGGCAAGTGCGCTCGCGAACGCGTTTGTTGAAGGTGGGGGTGTTATTAGAGAATCGATAGAAGTAGGATGCAGATTTTTCGTTAACTATAAAAATGGTGCGTAGACAAATTCAGACTTTTTTAAATATGTACATAAATAAAGCAACAAGATATCATATCGTCATTGGAAGATAATAAAAACTTTAAAAGCTAATATTATCGCTTGTATTATAAGTTTGATGTGCTACATGATAGGCGTAAATAATGGACAATTCAATTCACAGAGTTTAACGATACGTACCTACGCGCTAACTATAATATATTGTACTTTACATCGGGTAAATCCACATGATAGCAACAGTGGACATCGAAATAATATATATGAGTGTTTGAAAAGTAAATTATATCATGTTAAATACAAGCACTTTATAATGATACCCATCATTCCTGGCATAAAATGTAAGCTTTAGTTAGCTTCTATTTTAATAAATATGAACTCTACTGGTGCCATAATCGGCCCCTAGTGATTTACGGCCGCTCACTACTTCCTGAATCGGACGCAGGCGCAGTTAACTTTAGAATTACTTTAACTTTACTTTGCATATACTTCTGTCAATGTTTTTGCTTTGAGTTTAATGATACTCGTAAGTGTCTTAGGAAGTTATGAATAGGGTGTTTGAAATACAGTTCTACCACTTAAGAGCTTGCACTTGTGCCTTTGTCGGAAATACAGTTACTTTAGATTTACTAAAGGTTTTAGGAACCTTCTACCCTTATGAGATCATCCTACTGATCATCCTGTTTAATATTATGTATTTGTATTGCTGACTTTGACCTGCATTGTTGACATTTGAATTATTATTATTGTATTATAATCTTAATGCATGCCAATGATATTGTAATTAAGCTTATAAGTGTGTTGGACTAGCTCTGTAAGCTTGCAAGTGTTTTGCTTTAAATAAATAAAAATAAATAAAGAGCTTACATTTGTAGCTGTATCTAATACTGTAGATGTGAAAAGGTACGTTTCGTTTTGGTGACTTGACAGAGCTTTGCTGGACCATGGAGTAGGACAAAAGATGTTTTTTATCCCAGTAACTATCCCTTACTAAGAAGTAACAAAAATGGAGCTGAATGTTTGGAAATCCATTATTTGCGCGTAAGAAGTTGCATGGCACACTCTCTCATAAACCAGAGTTATTAGAGCACCAATTAAAACATGAGAACATTACCTCTAAGCTTTAAATTTTGCATGTAAAATAAAATAACGTTTCCTGAGAACGTTCCCCGGTTGTTTTGGTGAAAACAATGCTCATTTCTTGAAGCCGAATTTGTATTGTGATAAATAACTTTCCGGTTGGTGTCGTGGGAGAAAGATGCAAGGTCAGCAGGTCACCATCTCGTTACCGTTTTTGTTGGTGCTAATGGATTTTTTAATTATAATTTATAGAAATTGCTGAAGACGGTAGAAGGCTTAAATTTATAAAGGACGCGAGAAAGTTTAAACACATTTAACCTTTTATTAGCATCGAAATTGTAAGTAATGACAGAAATATCTGAACAAGAGCTGCTTTTTAGGGTTCCGTAGCCGAATGGCAAAAAACAAAACCCTTATAGTTTCGTCAAGTCTGTCTGTCTGTCTGTCACTTTATTCTAAAACTATTATCATTCCACATTTGATATGCGTGTCGAGGGTAGGTATTTTAAAATGATATGAGGTTTTTAATACCATTTTCTCTAAAAGTATCACGTTTGAGGGATAGGCGCTTCTAAAGATGTAAATTGGGCGTCCTCCCCCCCCCATTTAACTTTTAAGCTATGCGAGTGTAAATTTTGAAAAAAAAAACATAATGTAGATCTTAATAAATACTTTCAACGAAAATTAGTTTGAGCACATCGAACTAGTAGTTTTTGAGATATTGCACATCTTCAATAACCGCAAACATAACTTTTTTCTTCATACAAATACTATGAAAAACAGAGTTATATTTGCGGTAAACATAATATTGTGGTATTTTGGCTAAGTGGAAGTAAGAATCACTTAATCAAAGTTTGCACGGAACCCTCAGTGCGCGAGTCCGACTCGCACTTTTTTTATTTGACGAAACTCAAAGAACACAAAAAATAAATGCTAGCATTGTTATTTCGTAAATCCACCAGAGATTACGTCGAAGTACTTATATGTTATTCAACCACCATTGTTGCTTCCCGATAAGCTGGCAATACCGACAGTGATGTCTACTATCACGCCATCTCTTGCGAAAAGCGATGGGAGAGATGAGAGTTCATTTGTTCCTATTTAAACTCTATGGCACCTTAAGCATTGCAATTGCAAGCACCATAAATAATACATATGATAATGTCTTGTCATATTTAGTGTGTGTGTGGTAAGGTAGACAATCATCATCTAATTTAAGAGCTAAGCTCTTGTCGCTGGAGTTTTTTCCATTCTATACGCTCTTTCACCATTTTCTTGACCTCTTGATACGACGCAACATTCAACTTTTGCTTTATTTGATGCATATAGCTTATTCTTGATCTTCCTTTCTTCCTTCTATTCTTCCCTCTTTGATCGTTCCGATGAAACTGTCGTGTCGTATCAAGTGTCCCAGCATTCTCCCTCTTCTACTCTCAATTGTTTCTATTAGTTTTTTCTTTTCCTTTACCATGTTGAAGATTTCTTCATTAGTTTTTTCATTAGTGGTGGACAATAAAGGTAACTTTATTCCGCCTTGCGAGATTATGAAAGATTTGTAGGTCATTAGTTAGAATAGTTAGATACGAGATTGCTACCATGTGCCAAATATAGTTCGGAAGGATCTACAAATCCTTTCCGCTTCCGACTGAAGGTGCTGATGACGAGTGGCAGAACAAGACGTATTTTTACTGTTGATGTTATCATTCAAGTCGTATATGGCTATCTACCAGATTTTTACAGGAAGAACGACTTGCAATGCAATGCCATAACAAACGTTATTTAACCAATACCAATAATTACTGGAAAATACATAATTAAAAGGCCGACCCGGATGCCGGAGGATGCGGGTTCAAATCCAGCCAATGCGCAAATTTTCGGTTTTTTATTTAGTCGTATTATTACTAACAAGAGTTATTTAACCAATTATAATAATGCAGTATGCACTCCAGTGCATGAATGAAGCGGCCTTCGCGGCCTTGCGCACGCACCCACGCAGCGCAGCGAGCTGTGGGCAGGTAACTGGCTATTTATGTAATTTTAATTATATAATGAATATCTATTTACTTAGTCGGAAATTTTCAATAGCCGCAATTAATGTTTACTTGCCGTTTTACATTTTTGCGTTCGCTTAAAAACTGTCAATTCATCCTACTTTTCACTTATAAACGGTTTTTGGGAAATACTACTTTAAATCTTTCCTAGGGACTCAATATATCAGCGTACTAAGTATCACAATCTTCACAATTTTGAATTTTAAAGGATGATTTGACCAAAGGAACTCGCAGGCTAGTTAAAACCTTTACGGTTGGTTTCATAGTAAAATTTGGTGTACGAGTAGTGTGATATCGACAGGCAAGTAAATTAATGTTTTTTTATGGACTAACATAATTCGAATTTATTAAGGAAACGTTTAACTAAGTGTTAGAAGTCTTATGACGTTGCTCCTTAACTTTCCATCCTTATGATTGGAAAGTTCTGGACGTGTCCGGTTTTCACTGGTGCGGTGCCAAGGAAAAGGATGGTCGTACTTAGAGTTGCCGGTTATCATCACTTATATGACGGTTATGTACAGTCGACTTCATAATGACCTATTAAAATTTGGCATTCACCAAATGGCACCTATTTAATTTCATTTACTAAATAGTACTAAATAGTCTTAGTGTCGTGGTGTGACTGCCGGCTTTTTCAAGGTTCACTCTTGCTGCACCAGTGTCTTCTTCTTCGTCTTAGCGTGTCAAGTCCATGGTAAAGCTACTTAAGTTAATTGTGCCCAGTGATGTTCAACGCGGATTGACTTTTCGTTTGCACACATAAGATCTTCCAGAGAACATTGAGCGTATTGCGATCTAACTTAATCCGTTCACTTTCCAGGCAGTTCAATTCCCAATCAGTGTAAACGAATAATATCAATATAATAATATTATAGTAATACTATAATGGTATGAATATTAATATTTATGTTGTTATTTTATAATAAACTAGCGGCCCGCCAGCGACTTCGTACGCACGTTTTAGTTTTACTCCGTTCCCATAGATCGTAGCAAAAATATTTATAAGCCTCTAAGCATTAAACTAATTAAAAAGCCTACCCCGATAAATTCACTATTTAACAATGTATGTAATATATTTTATAACCGGACCAATAGTTCCTGTGATTAGCGCCTTCAACCAAACAATTTAAATTATAGACAAATAAATAATGTTGTGTAGACTCACACGGAGCCCGGTCTTTAATCTGGTCAAACTAACACGGGGATATTTCTTTTTATTTTAAAACGTTGTGGAAATACTTTACGCCTTTCGTCAATCGTATATTTCTTTCGGGTGCTAAAAAGACCAGGCTACTCTGTGCGCTTACACAGCATCATGCCACATAACATAACATATCAAGTCTTCTCCCGCTACCTTAAGAGTTTGAACTTGAGCTTTGTTTGAATTCAAAGAGAAAATTATATGTAGGGATCTACCCCATCATCATCATCAACACCCAAGGCCGTCCACTGCTTAACATAGGCCCTCACGATAAATTTGCAAAAAAGTTTCAGGTCGGATACCCATCGACCGCAGGAACAGCGTAGATTGTCCACCAACAATATAAATAAACAATCTGCATACTACACTGGACACAGACCGCTTGATACCTACCAAGTTTCAATGCAAAAAAACATTATTTACTATTTTAAGGAATAAAATCTCTTCTCGAGAGCAACATCAATAACAAACATGTGTCAAAACATTCTGTCTCGGATATGTCAAATAACTGTCAAAAATGAAATAAAAATTATTTTAAGCATAAGCACTAAAGAGTATTTATATTAACTTCGTAGCAAATCATCCCCAAAATAACTTTCTACCCTTTTTAACCCCGTTACAAGATAAATTTCAATAAAATTTGATACACATTTTTCGTTGATATTTTTAAAGAATGTTTGTGCAAAATTTGAAGTAGATCAGACCAAGGAATCACATTTTCCCATACAAACTTTGCACCCCTTTTTCAACCCCTTAGGGGTGAAATTTCAGAAAATCCCTTCTTATCGCATCCTTTCGTCATACAAAGAACACACCCTACAAGTTTCAGGTCTCTACGATCAGCGGTTTAGGCTGTGCGTTGATCCGTCAGTCAGTCATTCAGGACAAAGCCTTTTATATGTATAGATTATCACATAATGCGAAATTGCAATACGAATTGATAATTTGTGAGTAAAGTAGAGCTGTCAAAGTTGCATCGCAATACGCACCCAGGAAATCAAGGCACGCAGGGCAGGACACAAGAGCTGGGACATGTCCTGTGGAGTGAAACCGCAGACCCTGGAGGTCAGCTCCATCGGAACAGCTTTATGATCACAGCGTATGATAGCATTTTTAATTATAATTTCATCATTTTGTTGCGTTGCAAGTTTCAGTTGCCCCGAATTATTAAGCTTCAGTAGATTCCAGAAGTTCTATAAAGTCGTTCTCTTTAAATATTAAGTTAGCAATAGATAGCCCTGGTTTGTCTCGTCAGCTATCACATTTCGTACTCAGTCGTCATGTATTATTCAAACAACGACTCGAGTGTATTATTTCAAAGACAATTTCATCACAGTGTATTAAATCAGAATGCCTTTACACCACTGTTAGAAAACCTCTTTTGCAAATATTTTAAATACTAACTGTCGTTGTCAAAGAGTAAAAAAAATAAATGTCTGTCTAGAACGTCATCTCGAAAAATGTGGTTTTATTTTATGTGGCGACCGTGACAGGACTACTATTTACCACATCATGCGGTTGTCAAGGATTCGAGTTTGACAACTAAGATTCGACCTGTTTTTGACGCATCTTCGTCTAAAAAAGGCGAGCCGTCATTGAATACATGCTTGAATACTGGGGTGAATTTAATAGAACTTATACCGCCGCTAATAGTTAAGTTTAGGAAAAATGCTATAGGCATTTCGGCGGACATTAAGAAAGCGTTTTTACAGATTAGTTTGTGCTCGGAAGACAGGGACTTTCTTAAGTTCTTATGGTGGCGGGATCCTAAAATTTGTGATGACGTTATTACATATAGACATAAAAGAGTTGTTTTCGGTGTTACTACAAGCCCTTTCTTATTAGCTGCGACGATACGTCATCATTTAAGTAAGTATGAATGTGAGACAGCTGAGTTGTTAAAAGAGGCTTTTTATGTGGATAATTGTGTCGTGAGTGTAGATAACAAAGAAAATATGAATAAGTTTATAGCTGAAGCAAAAGAAATTATGATGGAAGGCAATTTTGAGTTAAGATGTTGGGTAACCGGACCAGAAATGGTAGATAAAAGCGTAGAGTCAATTTCGGTTTTAGGTCTGATTTGGAACCCTTGTCTTGATGTGTTATACTGTAAAGTGCCTTCTGTTTTACCTGTTTTAATTACAAAGAGATCAGTAATGTCACTTGCACACAGTATTTTTGATCCGGTAGGATTCACATGTCCAGCAACATTGACGCCTAAGGTTTTGCTTCAAAAATGCTGGCAGTTAAAAATCGCTTGGGACACAGAACTACCAGAAGATTTAAAAAGAGCTGCTCTGGAGTGGATTAACAAATTACATGAGTTGAATAACTGTAAGATTCCAAGACGCTTATCAGAGTCTTCTTTAACACAGAGCAGCAATACGTTACACGTGTTTAGTGATGCCAGTAAGGTGGCTTACGCTGGTTGTGTTTTTCTACGTAGCGAATATAATGGTGTTATTTCTGTTCGATTAGTTCTTGCAAAGAGTAGAGTCGCTCCAGTTAAGCCAACTTTGACCATACCTAGATTAGAATTATTAGCAGCCCTTATGGCTACGAGGTTGGCAGCCCAAGCTAAAGACTCACTGGGCCTAAATTTGTGTAAATAATACTACTGGACGGATTCGAGTATCGTGCTTGCGTGGCTATCAAAGGCTGGACTGTGCGTTTATGTACATAATAGGGTACAGGAGATTTTACTGAAAACAAATTTAGAGGATTGGCGCCATGTGCCTGGTGTTAAAAATCCGGCTGATTTACTGTCACGAGGGTGTGATGCTGAGACACTTTCGAATAGTCAGTGGTGGAATGGTCCGGATTGGTTGTATTTGGGTACGAAAGAGTGGCCAGATTCGAGAGTAGCGCCGGATGATGAACTTGTTAATAAGGAGATTAAGATAGAGAATTTATCTGTTAGTTCAGAAGAACCATTCTCAAACACTTTAGTATTTTCTAAATTTTCTAAAACCGTCAGGGTAGTAGCATGGTGTTTGAGATGGTTAGGTATCATTCGAGGCAAAGCCAGAAATTTTACAACGGATCTATCCGTTGAGGAAATAGAACATAGCGAAATAACTTTACTTAAATTGATTCAAAATGAATATTTTGGTAATGAAGAAAGACTTAAGAACTTAAAGTTAGAGGTGTTTAGGGATGATAATAATCTTATTCGAGTCAAGACTCGGTTAATATTTAGAGATGACGCCAGAGATTTTATAACTCCAATATTATTACCGAGCAAACATGAGTTAGTAGGCCGTTTAGTATTAGATCATCATAAAGATGCCTTACACGCAGGAGCTCAGATACTTACTAATCGATTAAGACAGCGGTATTGGATAGTAGGAGTCAGGCGATTAGTAAAATCGGTGATACGTCAATGCGTCATTTGCAGGCGACATAATGAACAGGCATGCACGGTTCCGCAGGCTCCACTTCCCGTAGATCGAACAAAATGTGGTAATGCTTTTGAAGTGGGGTCGGGGGTTGACTTAGCTGGTCCATTGACTTTAAAGTCGGGTGAGAAATGCTGGATAGTTTTGTTTACTTGCGCTACTTACAGAGCGGTCCACCTTAAACTTTGCACTTCTTTATCAACCGAGGATTTCCTGTTAGCGTTAAGGTGTTTCATAGCAAGAAGGGGAAACGTGTCAACTATTTGGAGCGACAACGGAACTAATTTTTGTGGAGCGAATAGATTATTGGAAGGTATAGACTGGAAAAATATGTCCGAAAAATTGGCTGTCCATAAGAATAACTGGAAGTTTATAGTTTCTCGCGCCCTGTGGTGGGGAGGGTTTCATTCCTTTATGGCAGCAGATTTACCGGCGACTCGATCCGGGCGAATAGTACGCGCTCCCATTCGATATCAAGTTTAGTGTTGTGTTTTTTTTGTTGTGTAATATTTTTGTTGTACTTGTATTTTATATTTTGCGTAAAATGTTGCGCAAGCGCAAGGGGGGGAGAGTGTTAGAAAACCTCTTTTGCAAATATTTTAAATACTAACTGTCGTTGTCAAAGAGTAAAAAAAATAAATGTCTGTCTAGAACGTCATCTCGAAAAATGTGGTTTTATTTTAACCACATTCTTAGTCGAAATGAGAATAAAATTATATTTAGAGTTTTATAAAATCTTACTGTGACAATTTTATTATGGGAACTATACGTAAGCAGATACATAGTTCTATTAACAACAAACCAACAAGTTTGTTATACACTGTCAAGGTTTAATTTAACCTTTAGAATCAAGCATTTCTGCTTTTATACTGTAAATAAAATGACTTGCGAAAATGTTGCATGATCCACAGTAATCTCAGTGATTTTCATAATGAAATACAGTGCAAACTTGAAAATTAGTATGAACAGCGTACTGTTTTCTGGCACGCAAGTGTACGCGTTTGCGCATAGCTAAGTAATTGAGTCTTCTTGCTCCATATATGGTCTTAATGAGCTAATTATGGTTTTCTTAGTACTGCCAATGATAATCCGAATGTATTTTCAACAGATATCAGAATTGTCTCTCAATTCGGAGTAAATTACCTCTGTTTACTGTATGCATGATCATGTTCTTTACTAGAATGAATCTCCGATTCGACGAAATTCATTTATTTTATCATGCACGACATGATCACGGATTTTTTTGAATTATTTCTGTTTCGACACTTTGCTTTATCACGCATTTCTATTTTATATAACAGTAAAATGGATATCATCGATCAGTTCGGAAATTAGTCCAAGTTTCAGAGAGTGACTCTTCGGAACATCCTTCTTTTATATACGTCATAAAATTGATTATGTCAAAATAAAGAAAGATTCAATTCAAACCCAAATTGTGTATATCAAAATTATTTTGTCATCCTTTTGTTTACGCGACCGCCTGCGTCCTATCGATCCCGGAAGTCTCGACATAGTTCCCTGTAAAACCACCAGGTGGCGATATTGAAAAAAATCATGCTTAAAAAATTACAAATATTTTTTAAGATATATCAAAAATTTTGCTACGTAAATAAATGGATATTCGATGCAGCAGAAAATCAGAATATTGAAATTATCTACGCGAATTGTCAAAAATCTTGCTTCAGTTCAGACTTCCAGCACTGAGCGTTTCGGTTCCAATAAATGGCTATATGGATATGGATTTGTTGCAAGAGAAGCTTACTTATTCATATTTTTTTTTGGATGCAGATCAGCGAATAACCATAATGAATAATACATGGACGAAATAATTTCGTTCTGTTTTCTCTTAGTTTTATTGTGCGTGCGTCGAGCACATTCCACTGCGCGCGCACGCTACGTTCTACTCCAGGAGATAGGAATGCGATAGATCTTATATTCTCTTTTATACAGCATATGATATACTATTTTCTCACAGAACAGAGAGATAGAGTAAAGAATAGCTCTTCATCGATAGTAATGATAATGTTACGTTACCAGCGGTTTAATATTTACGATTGTGTGTGTATTGAAGAAAAACTACCTTAACCACATGTCAGAAGGGCTATTTTAATGACCTCTGGTTAAGGTATTTTTTCTTTAAAACACATACAATCGTAAATATTCAACAGCTGGTAACGATACTTTACCATTACTGTCGATGAAGAAATTGGGCCTTTGTCGTACACAACAATATTGGTTTATTGCACAGAATAGTTACTTATAACTATTTATTCTGTGTTTATTGTCATACACTACCAACATCGAAAAACTACAGGTGTCTTGGGCAGACGTACCAAAATTTCCTTTTTAAATAAGTAGATAGGTACCTGATAATAGCTATTTTTACTTTGCAGTAATTTTATGTAGCAGTAACAATTCAAGGAAAACGGATTTATTAATAACTAACTTAATACTGAATAGACTTATCACTTTCCCTGAAATGAAATAAGTATATTATGCAACACATCAATCAGTTACACTGCATTAATTGAATAAGTTATCAAGTATTTACGTTATGTTTACGTCATGTTTACTAACTAGAACTTTGTAATCATCGGCTTACGTGTGGTTGTTATTTATAATAAGTATATTAATGTAGGTATTTATAACCGTAAAGGCGCTAGTTACAATGTAAGGCACTGGAGCTCTCGTTTGAATCACTTGCTTCAAGGTGGCGACTGATTTTCGTTCGAAGATGAATTAAGTAAATGTAATGGAAAAAAAAACGTTTTCGAATGAAAATCAATCGTAATACTGGCGCGAATTATTTAAAAAAATAGGGCCACTGGTTACCAAAAAGTTACCTGTTATGGCTCTACATAACTTACGTAAAAGTAAATTTTTAGAACATCATGTGTAGGAAGATGACGGAATACAAAATTGTTAAAATATTTGTTTATAGTCTATGGTAAATTTGGCGCCTTTTCACATTATTTTGTAATCTATGGTCAACTCTCTCTACTCTGTGAACATTACTTTGAACTGTTGTGCTCCGCATAAAATACAAAATATATTTGAAGAAACCCATAGTTTCATTGTTTAGTGCATTAGGTTACGGGCCCAGTAAGCCCTGATAAATATGGACAAAGTCAAAACAGTGTAAAAGTCGAACAATTACATTCTGCCGGAAAGATAACCTCAAAGTGCACGTTGTATCTTCAGACTGTGAAATATCATACAGTTCGTCAAAATAACGCTGAAAAATGTCTTCAAGCAATTCGCTAGCTGTAATCGAGAAGTTAACTGGCAGGGAAAACTATTCCACTTGGAGATTTGCGCTCAAAACATATCTCGAGCACGAAGAATTGTGGGACTGTGTTGAACCTAAAGAAGACCAAATTATCGATCCCAAACGTGATCTGAAGGCGAAGTCAAAGATTATCCTACTAGTAGATTCCATAAACTACATACATATACAAGATGCAACCAGTGCAAAGGAGGTATGGGACTGTTTGGCAAAAGCCTTTGACGACTCAGGGCTAACACGCCGAGTGGGTCTGCTTCGAGATTTATGCACAACAAGTCTCGCTGGATGTTCAAATGTAGAAGAATATGTGAGCAAGATCATGACCACGGCGCACAAACTAAGGAATATTGGTTTCAAAGTGGACGATGAGTGGCTCGGCACTCTGCTCCTCTCCGGTCTACCTGAAACATACAAACCCATGATCATTGCAATAGAAAGTTCAGGCATGAAAATAAGTGCAGACTCTGTCAAGTCAAAAATCCTACAAGATGTCAAAATGAGTGAAAGTGACACAGCAGCTTTTGCAGCAAATTCAAAGTCTAAAGAAAACTCAAGTTCAAAGAAACCATTTAGAAAGGGACCTCGATGTTACTGCTGCAATAAGTATGGCCATATCGCTGCAGAGTGCAAGTCGAAACCTAAGAAGAAAACTCATGAGAATTCAAGCTATGCTGCTGCTTTCGTAGCTTCAACAGCGAACCCTGATGTAGATCCATGGTACATAGACTCGGGCGCTTCAGTGCATATGACCAGACACAAGAATTTACTGCAAGATGAGAAGGTGCCACTTATCAAGACAATCAAGGTAGCAAATGACAAGTCATTATCAGTTCATAGTACTGGACAACTGAGTTTAGATGTGTGCAATGATAAAGGTCAGTACAATAAAATACTATTTCAGAATGTACTGTATGTACCAGAATTGTCGACAAATCTACTGTCAGTCAGTCAGATCATAAAAAATGGAGGCCAAGTCAAATTCAACAGTAAAGGCTGCACAATAATGAATAGAGACAATGTGGTTGTTGCAACGGCAAGTTTAATCAACAATATGTACAGGCTGGATATGAAAAATGAGCATGCATACATATCTGATGTTGACAAGCAAGACATTTACCTCTGGCATCAACGCATGGGCCATTTGAATTTCAAAGATCTTGAAAAATTAGAAGATAACACAGAAGGTGTTAAATTAACAAAGAAAAATGAGAATTTAACTTGTGTAACATGTCTGGAAGGCAAACAGACACGTTTACCTCTGAAACAGAGTACTTCTAAAACTTCAAAGTTACTAGAACTGGTGCATTCCGATATCTGTGGTCCAATGGAGACAACTTCACTGGGTGGTGCAAAATACTTCATGACGTTAATTGATGATTACTCCAAGAAGGTGTTTATTTACTTTTTACATAGGAAGTCTGATGCTCTGGAGAAGTTTAAGGAATTCAAAAGTCAAGTGGAGAAGCAATTAGAGTGCAACATAAAGTGTCTTCGCTCTGACAATGGCCTTGAGTATGTCAACTCAAGTTTTTCGGAGTTTCTAAAATCTGCTGGAATAATTCATCAAACCACCACACCATACACCCCCGAACAAAACGGAGTTGCTGAAAGAATGAATAGAACATTGGTTGAAAAAGCAAAGTGCTTGTTACTTAACGCCGACTTACCTAAACTATATTGGGCTGAATCTGTGCACACTGCTGCTTACCTTATCAACAGAACTCCAACACGATCACTTCAATACAAGACACCAGAAGAGATATGGTCTGGACAGAAACCAAATGTGAATCACCTGAGAATATTTGGGTGCGAAGCCATGATTCATCTTCCTAAAGAAAAGAGAAGGAAATGGGATCCAAAAGCACAGAAAGCCAGATTTGTTGGTTACTGCGATTACACAAAAGGTTATAGATTCTTGATTCCTGGTTCGAGAACTGTAATAAAAAGCAGAGATGCCGTGTTTCTGGAATCGACAGTTAAAAGAAATTATGTTCCGGTGGATTTAATTGAAGATAGCTCAATGTGTGACTCATCATCCGAAACAATTGACAAGCACACATCTGGGAGCTCTGATGCTGATGAAACATTAAAATCCATAAACACTGTAACCGAGCCAGATAACACTACAGATAGTGAATACTTACCAAGTGAAACCTTTGATACACCACCAATCTCAAATATAACCCTGAGACCTAGAAATAGAGAAATGTTTTCAAAATGTTTGAACTATAACGAAAGTGGTTACCTGTGCTACACTGAAGATATTCCTGTTCCACTGAATTACAATGAAGCAGTTACATCAACTGATTCTGAGAAATGGAAAATATCAATTGAGAATGAACTGGAATCTCATCGTCGAAATGGAACATGGACATTGGTGGAAAAGCCTCCGAATGCAAAGCCAATTGGATGCAAATGGGTTTTCCGGGTTAAAGATGAACCAACAGGTCCTCGTTTTAAAGCTCGACTGTGTGCAAAAGGTTATGCGCAAAAAGAAGGGATTGATTATGATGAAACTTTCTCACCAACAGTAAGGTATGACTCTATTCGCTTATTATTATCTATTGCAGCTCAAGAAAAACTAGAGATAATTCAATTTGATGTGACCACTGCATTTCTATATGGTGAGTTGAAGGAAGACATATTTATGACACCACCAGAGGGACTACACTGCAAACCAAACATGGTATGTAAACTTGTCAAGTCACTATATGGATTGAAGCAAGCACCTAGGTGTTGGAATGCTAAATTCAACTCAGTCTTGAATAAATTTAGCTTTGAGAAAAGTAAAGCTGATCAGTGTGTCTATACTGGAATCATAAATGGTTTCAAATGTTATCTGTGTCTCTATGTTGACGATGGTCTCTTATTCTGTAAAGATAAACCTACCATAGTGAAAGTAACCAACGATTTACAAGCAAACTTTGATCTGAAAATATGCTCTAGTTTAAATAACTTTGTGGGCATGCAAATTGAAAGACATCAAAATTGTATTTTTCTTCATCAGACCAAATACATTGACCAAATTTTGAAGAAGTTCAACATGCAAGATGTCAACCCAAACAGTGTTCCTGCTGATCCTAATGTGAAGCTGATGAAGCCTGATGATGAACCCAAGAAAAATTATCCTTACCGAGAAGCAGTAGGATCACTTATTCATGCAGCAACTGTAAGCAGACCTGACATTATGTTTGCAGTTAGCCAGGTGAGTAGATACTTTCACTCTTATGATGACTCTCACTGGAATGCTGTAAAGAAAATACTAAAATACCTCAAAGAGACAAAAGACTATGGATTATGCTACATATCTAACTCAGACAGTACTGAACTGGTTGGATACAGTGATGCTGATTTTGCAAATGACATAGGAACTAGACGCTCTATAACTGGCTATGTATTTCTAAAAAATGGAGCTGCTGTCACTTGGTCGTCTCAACGTCAGCAAACTGTGGCCTTATCTACAACGGAGGCCGAATTTATGGCTGCTTGTGCAGCTACAAAGGAAGCTATGTGGCTAAGACAATTACTCAGTGATTTAAGTGAATTTAACCAAAGCTCTGTGTGTTTAAACATTGACAATCAAAGTGCTATAAGTGTGATAAAAAATAGTGAATTTCATAAGAGATGCAAACACATAGACATTAAATATAATTTTGTTAAGGAAAAATATTATGAAAATATTATTAGCTTGAACTATGTACACACAAACAATCAGTATGCTGATATTTTTACAAAGGCTCTGTCTAAAGATAAATTCAGTTTTATGAGACATAATATCGGCATGTCAAAGCTTCATTAATTTGAAATTATTTATGAAATAGTCACTTTTTGCGTTAACTACTTAGTGTGAATTTGCATTTTATAAGTTAATATCAAAGGAAGGCTCAAATTTGGAAGGAGTGTTAAAATATTTGTTTATAGTCTATGGTAAATTTGGCGCCTTTTCACATTATTTTGTAATCTATGGTCAACTCTCTCTACTCTGTGAACATTACTTTGAACTGTTGTGCTCCGCATAAAATACAAAATATATTTGAAGAAACCCATAGTTTCATTGTTTAGTGCATTAAAAATGATATGAGTTGGTGTTTAAATCTCTCTGTTTTTAATTAATTTCACCACATTGATTGTTACTGCGTACCTGATTAAGCAAAGTAAAGCTAATGTTAAATTCAAAACACCTGATTGGCAATTCTTCAATCGATTCGTAATTAGGTATAAGATATACCGGATCCTATACCCATATGCTATCCTGCTAGTGAGTGCAATTTTAGATCTTATTCCAATGGGATAGGATGTTAAAGAGTATATTTTTTTAGGAAGACTGTAAGATAGTTGAATGGTGAGAATGTTGGTATAACGGTGGTTGACCTTGTGAACTCGCATCGTTTGTATGTGTCGCAGTTATACGCTTCATTTATATCGAGAGCTTTAAGCTTGATTGTGGATAGAAGCTTTTTCTATTAATTGAGGAAAGCTAGTTGTTAAAGTATATTTGTATAGAAATAGCAACGGCAAAAAATTGTCACATCATATAGACGATTAGATAAAGTGATATTGGTACATTACTTTACACGAAAAGAATCAGAAATGAAAGGAAGCAATCTTGCCATCTCAGTTCCATGAATCAGGCTTTCTTATAGCACTATTTAGGTTGTACTGCTATGATTTGTATGGGACATAATCGGAATGTATGATTTCTTATTCATTCTTCTCCTACCTACCTTCTGAATAAAGTATGTTAATGGCTTTATTCAACAAATACTAAAGCCTAAAGGTAAGGTTCATCAAATTTTCCTTAGTTGGAAAAGTTTACAACTTATTAGTTAGATTATTCACATCATTTGCCTGATTTATTAGTTTCTTTGAAAGGCGACGTTTAATAAATCCTATATAAAACAGGTTTAAAAGTTTATTCAGTTTCCCTTTAGTCACTTACCTACATATCTAACGTTTAACAAGGAAATCTAAAAGGAAAGGTATAGAGGAAATTGCTCATTACTAGTTAAGCATTGCAACTCAACGCAACATTGTATGCTGTGGCTTTATTGGCTACTTGTCATGTAGCCTTTAAAGATAAAAAATTAGCAATTATAAGTAAGGTTTTTTTGATACACTCATAAAGTCATGACGACTGACATAGAAGGATTGCAAAAGCAACAGTATGTCAATTTATAAGCGATTGGTCGAATCTTATTTCTTCGTGTATTACAGCCTGCAAATCATTTTGACTATCATGCGCAGTCTATTGTCAAACAGGCGGAGGTAGACGGTGCGTTATAGCGCCATCTATTATCCTATTTCTATAACTAATAGCTCACGGCGCCATCTCTAATTCAACATCGATGTATGCATAATTAGCAAATGATAGGGTTATTTATGTCGTGTCTTGGAAGAGCATTTTACAGCGGTATATTTTTCTCTTTTCCTTTAACACTTAGTTATCAGGTAGGTAGTCGATAGAGTTTTCCAGCGGCTGACGCTATGCCTTCTGAAGCTCTGTCTACTGCTTGAGTGCATGACAACTCGAGCGAATAGGAATGATTATGCTCTATGCAGTCGTATCGTACCTCAATATCCCTTACGACGTCCAGCAGCTTAAATGTTAATTTTAATGTTATTGTCGTAAGCACTGAATAGATCTATTCAGTGGTCGTAAGGTTAAGATCATCCTGTAATGATTCTGTAGCGGGTCGGTATGAAAATCGCATTATTTGCTTACAGTGAAATTTATTAGTCGCGTACTCGCGTCGCAATTTACACTGCGAAAAAAATCATTGGCAATGAATTTTCACATGTGGTTTCATATGAAAAAAAAAACATAATTTCATGAAATGAAAATGAGTAAAAACGAAAGACCTATACAGCGTCATACGTAGAAGAACTAAAGTAACGGACATAGCCCTGCGAATCAGTAAGTTCAAGATGCATTGGGCAGGACAGTTAGCGCGTAGAACTGATGGCCGTTGGGGCAGAAAATTCTTAGATTGGAGACCCTTCGACCAAAGGCGCAGCGTAGGGAGGCATGAGGGAGGCCTATGTTCTGCAGTGGACGACCTTTGGCTGATGATGATGATATAGCGTCATCTATTGGCCACTTTGTGTAACTAAAAGTATAGCGCCATCTATGACTCACCAGATAGGCGTCGATAGGTTTCTCCCGCGGTCGATGGTATGCCTTCTGCAGTTCAGTCTGCTTAAGCGCATGCGCGATATGCAGTGCGCTCGCGTCGAAGCGTCCATATTGGTAGTCGGGGGTGT
The DNA here is from genome assembly GCA_963584085.1 of Pyrausta aurata. NCBI lineage: Eukaryota > Metazoa > Arthropoda > Insecta > Lepidoptera > Crambidae > Pyrausta > Pyrausta aurata. The sequence goes on along the minus strand of OY757270.1, from coordinate 3,289,166 downwards.
CGCGATTGAGCTCACGAGCTGGGGAAGCGTGGACGCTACCGCCGTTTGTTGCTCTGGTGGGGGACACTGGAACAAAATTTGAATGTTAGCCACTGAATTTTTAATTTTTATAACAACGAATGGTATTGATATCTTGTAGAGAGAATATTTTCTTAATATTTCCAACAGCATTGTTGTATTACTTATTTTAGTACTTATTTTGCAGCGCCTGAGAGGGTTCATAATGATCGCACATTGCTAAAATTTATTGTAACACCATTTGTACATTATGAAGCAATAAAGTTATTGAGTATTGAGTATTGAGTATCCTAGTGATAGTGTAGAGTTGACTTTATTTATGAGGGCCTGTTTCAGAATAGACAAGTAAGTAGTACCTACTAACCAACGAATAATTCAAATATAGAACGTCATTTTATATGACTTATCTGGCAGATAACGCTAACCAGAACTCATTTAAACCTTGTGAAATAAGCCGTAAGTCTTCGTAATTATTATGTTTTTCAAAGAAAACGGCTTCTTAAAAGCTAAGTCATCTTTGTTACTCGTAATAAATAACTGTTGTAAGTAAGGTAGTTACATCAACACTTTCGTATGTAGCCAAAAGATTAGGCAAAGTGCAGTAAAGATAAGTATGTTTCGTTTAATGTCGATATTCTGACATCATACTATTAGGTATATTCTAAGATTCTAGCTCAGCGTTCTCGGGTCGTTTGCAATTAATTTATAGTTAATCACCATATCATTATTCTCAAGGCAGACGGCTAAACTTGCATTCTGATAGACATCCGACAAAGCGGTATAAAGTCATAATGCCCACGACTTAATAGACATGTAAACAAATAAAATGATGCGAGTTATCATCATTTGTTTTATGTATTTCTTCACCCCAGTTAAACCTATTTATGTCATAGCTGTAAGACTTTTTGAAGTATTTTAAACTTCTGCTGTTTACCAGTTTGAAAGTGTGACATATCTTTAATTAACTTTATTATTATCAAATTTAAGAGCTTTTGTCATGGAGTTTTTTTTTCCAAAAACACTCCGAATTCGGGAAGATAAAGTGGTGGTTTTTCTCTTGCCTCCTGTTAATACCTTTTTTTTTTTTTTTTTCGCGGAGGAAATGCTTTATGCATACCCTGCTGGGTTATGTGGGACTCCCTTTGTTCGTCCAGGTTTACCCACTAAAACCTCCGCGGTTTCCCTCAATCCGCCTTAAGTGAGACGACGGAGGTTCGCTCAACGCATGCACTCCGTCGCCCCAGCGGGCGTCTCTTAATACCTAGTAAAAAGTCAGTCAAACCCAGCCAATTTTCTTGATATATCTTCAGCCTTCTCCCAGATTTTTGCTGCTACCCAACACCAGGGGAACGCTTATTTGATGGCGGCGTTTACTCGCCATGGCACAGGATCGACACTGAATATTGTAACTATGACACCGCTATAGTAGCCTACAGATCATCTCGAGATAACAAACTTGAACTAACATGAGTCAATAAAATATTTTTTATGATGATTAGTTATTATTATTTTATTTTGACTTTATAACCTCTCCTAAACTCTCCTTATGTGTTAAATGTGCTCTATTCTACATACTACTATGTAAATTAATCTTATATTTTTTTAATAGCACACTACCTTTTGCTTTTTAATACCCAATTAGCCTGATTTCACATCTACATCAATCAATTATCCTAAACTTGATACCTACGTTACGTAGGTAATAAAAATAAATATTACGCTATTATTACCGACATTCGATTTACATAACCAATCCAAACGCCTAATTTAATATCTTACACGTATTAGGATACCTCTACTACTACATGTACCATAACTAGTACTGTTTATTGAAAAATTATCTAGTCTTAACAATTTTAAAGTGGATTGAAGTGAATGGTGTCAATGACCGTCGGCCATAAGGTACGCACTATTATTTTACTTGGCTAAGTCAAATATGGGAGAAACGTTTTGATAGAAAACAGTTGTATTGCTTAACTCGAATTTTTGCCTTACTTATTGCAACAGGCGTAACAAATTCATAAGTACGAGTACGATGACGACTCAACAAGCGCAGCGTTCGGTAAAACCACAGGTTTATGTAACGCTGTGAATAGCATAATTCCCTAAGTTAAGATTTGTTGTAAATTCATTATAAATAAATAAATAAAATGGGTGTAAATAACAATATTATGGGCATATGGATTGAAAAAACTCAATTTAGTCTTAAACTGTTGGTTCCTTTTATACAAAAAGGTGCAGTGGAGCTTTAAGTAAACATCCTGCATCTAATAAGGATCTCTTACATAGAAAATTAAGGCTAAGTTGGAACTTTTTAAATTATCTTCAAAATTTATAGAATGAGCTTCATCGAGATCCTAATAACGACTTTGATTACGAACATCACTAAAAACGTTTTGACAATTAATACACCAAAATATTGTTGATTTTATATAAATAAACTTATTACATTATCAGTATCACAGATTAGTAAGATTAATTTCAATAGCCGTTGTCCATAGCAGAACTTGCTGCTAGACAAAGCATACTGCATAATGGTTTCGAGCACCTACGATTGATTAAAAGACATATTATTTAGATACGCTTTCTAATGATTATCGAGTACGTAACTTATTACAGAAATATTTAAAATGAATAATTTTAATTACACTAGGTACAACAAAAATACCAATCACAGGTTAGCCTAAGGGCCAGTTTTTTGATCCGTAGTAGTGGTAAAGTTACGTTACCAGCGGTTGAATATTTACGATTGTGTGTGTTTTGAAGAAAAATTACCTTAACCAAATCAGAATGGCTATTTTAATTGGTTACCATTGGTTAAGGTATTTTTTCTTTAAAACACACACAAACATATAAAAAAGCATTGGTAAATCAGTAAGAAGCATTATGCAGTTTTATTGCATTAATCCATGGCTCTTAAAAATTAGTAGACAAACATTAAAATAATTGCGGGTTCGAATCCCGCAAGGGGCAAATGAAAGTTTATATTGAGCACGAACATTTATACCTAAGTAATGAATGTTTATATGTATTACAACAATTAATAAATCAAAGTATCAAAACAAAACGTATAACTCAAAAAGACACTAAAATAGAAATACATCAAAAAGTATAATTGTATATAAAAGGAAGGTGCGTTGGGCACATGAGTATTTATGGGAGACGCCCCCGTCATAATCGTTATCTAGTAATCGTAACACAAGGAACAAATTTCCTTACTTCGAACCCAGATAATTCATGTGTTGTCTATTCTTAAAATTTAATTATGTCGGCGCATATTTCTTAAAAGTTAAGTTTGTGATTTTAAAAAAAAAGTAGGGCAATAATTTATAAAATCTAGCATCTAACGTTGGCTTGCAGCATCGTTCTAGATCTAAAAAAAACTAGTTGACACAGCTTTAGCAATTTTATTACGCAAAATAAACTCGGCGAGCCAAAGCTCGAAGCTAAATAGTTATTCGCATAAGACTTTAGCGTGCATTTCGGATCTTGAACACTTTATGGTGATTGTGAAGTGGAGTAACACATTCCAAATAGGGCTAGTTGCAAAAGTCTTTACTCGAACGCAGATAAAATTCTTACTTAACTTAGTAGGTGTTAACAGACTTGACGGTTTGAGTTACTTAGAACGCCTAGAACTGCAAAGTCGTAAAAGTTTTATCTCTCAAATAATATGTGCTAGATGTACTGAAGAACTTTGTGAATATATTTGCTTGTTTCTGAAGTTGCGGACATGATTGTTTATTACACAAAGAAAACGAATAAAACTAAGATAAGATAAGATAAATCTTTATTTGCAATAAACATGGTAGTACAGATTCAGTTCTTATACATTTATAAATGGGCATTCATGTTTAATCGATCTATCGATAAGCAAATATTTTGACATCGTCATGCGAATAAATTATACAATAAAAATTACTAACAATACAAAATTACAATAAAATCAACTAAAAATTGTCATAGGTACAGATTACAGAACGTCAGTATTTGGAAAAAAAATGGAAAAAATCAAAATGTCAAAAATAAATTAAGCAGTTAGTGCTAGCTAGTCAATCCTTAAATCCGGTAAGTATCATAATAAATAAACTTAACCTACTCGTACCTATTCAAAAACGAAACCGTTTCCTTGGGGATCGTTCAAGTATTACGTAAGCAGATTTATTACAATTATTTACCCCCCCCCCCATCCCCCTTGTCAGCAAAAGTAAGCAAAGCTCTTACCCCCTACCCCCATGCTTACGTAGACATTTTGCGATTAATGTATTGTTTTTTTAAATATTGTAATTATTAGGTTATAATTATAATTTTAAAAATAAGAAAATAGATTTAGGAAGTAGAGATTTTACTGATATGGTATTCAACATAGAGTAACAAAATTATTATAATCTTACGAACATAACAAACTTATTTAAAATTTTTGGTACACATATTAAATTCAAATTAACAGTCTTCAGTCCATGAAACCCGAATCCTGAAGTACGTATTGTAAGCGTGCTTTGCTATGATTACAATACGTCTACTCGCTATAGGATCCAAACGAAACAATACACTGACAGAGGAAATTTAGACAAGTTAATAGCGCGCGGTAATTCCCCTACTCGGTTCTAAAGCGAGTGCCTAACCGTATGCATTATTTGCGGGAATCCCCGAAAATGCGTTTCGATTTCAAGCAAAGACAATGTAAGGTTGCCATTCGGTAAAAGAATAAAAATACTACCGATGACGTAATCATCATCTAGACTCCCCGGCCCCCCATGTCACCCAAAATAAGCAAATCAATAACCCCCCCGCCCCCCTATAGTGCTTACGTAATACTTGAACGGCCCCTTGTGGCAAGGAGGCTATAATGCTGGATGCGTTGACGCGAGCGTTATGCTAATCCTTTGAGTAAAAACTACTTGTATGAATACTTTGTCTTTTTAGTAGCAGTAGTAGTTATTGTAACTATGTTGTCACAATCAATATGTAATAGGTTTCAATAAAAAGCTTATTATATACTTCGTTGACAAGGAATTTTGAAAAGCCTGATTTTAATAATAACCGTTTAACTGCAAAAAGTACAGTTAACTTGGTGTTCACCTTAATGTGCGTATTACATAAATGCGTAAAGAAATGGAAAGGCATATTTACATTTGTCTTTGCCCACTGTTATCATGCTGTGATTTCAGAGATTGTTCGAAATTGTTTGCAATTGCCGCCGGCGGATCCTTTGCTTAAGGCTGCTGTCACCTACCTTCTAACAAAGTTCAAGTGCAGTTTTCTTCCCAAAAATGACTTAACTGACAACTTTTTTGACTGATTTGTGTAGAAATAAGCTATCTACATAAGATGTAAGCTCTGAATTTTTGATTCAATCTTTAAAATGCCTGTAATTTGCAATCATAGAAGCCAAATTGACGGTTTTTCTGGTGCACTTTTCTAGATCAGTTGTTGACATCAGCTATCGAAATAACATAAACTTGAAGGGAATTACGTTCGTCTACAAGGTGTAGACTCTGTTTTTTTTATTTATTGCTCTGGTTATTCCAAATGAAGACAAAATTGAAACCATGTTTTGGCATAAAATACGCATCTAAAGGCAGGCGATTATCTCTGAGATACATTGCACTTATTGTGTGTTATTTGATAAAACAATGTTATAGAGGTTCCTATCTTTGACTTAGCATCTAAATTCTTGATTTTATCTTGTGCACTATATTCAAAATATCTTACTAAAGTAATCTATAAATTTGAGATTTGGAGCTGTCACGAACATTCATCTTCGATCGAGATTTGACAGACAGCGCCGAGCGCTCGGAGGGGAAGGGTGTGTCGCTCGTTGTCTTCGCTGCTACTCTTTTATTTCGTGTATGATACTAATTCCAAATTTGAAAATATCACGCTTTGCACAATTTTTATACGGCGACCAATTCGCTTTGAGGCTTTTTGCAACAGGCATAAAGCCATAGTGCATTTGGATCGTCGATGGTCTCTAATTATAAAAAAAAAGTATTCGTTCTTTTGTATCGATTAGTAGTTGTATTTAAATGATTAATCAATGTTATGTAAACTTGCATAGAAAGAAATCCTTATTAATACTATAAACAAGAAAGATTTATATGTATGGCGACTATTTCAAGAGGTTCATGAGTTATAACGAAGAACTTTTATCATATACAACTTGTATTTTCGAAACTTGATCAAACAAAATGTGCAGATACTAGGACCAAAATTATCGACAAAAATAATAATAATAAAAAATTGTCTCCAAAATAAAATTGTGGTATATGATGAGCAAACTGTTTCTATCACCAAACAGTTAAATGTCAATTTTAGACAAATACTGAATTTATAAGGCCAAGAATAGGCAATAGTATCAATTCTATTGCATATGTATGGGGTTGCAAATAATAACCTTATTTATATAAAATAAAGTAATATCAGTAACACTACTTTATAGTTCAACAACGGTAGACCGATTATCATGATATTTACTTTGTTGAATTGGTATTTACCTCTTACCCCTTAAGTTATTATAAAACAGGGCTGGGGCGCGCCGAGGCTGGATATGAAGCAAAGTTTTCTGTGGTTGAAGTTTTTTTTTTTCACTAAAAAGTCTAAAACTCTTCAAAGGACTCCAATTTAGGCAAACCATTTCTTTTTGAAGTCAGTGCCATCGCATGGGCTCTCTCAAGTTCCATCTTAAGCGACATCTATCTGGGCATCGACTCCAAAAAGAAATGGTTTGCCTAAAATGGAGTCCTTTCAAGAGTTTATTTAAGACTTTTTAATGTGTTTTGTTTTTGAAGTCGGTTTTATTGAAATAGTATGGTGGTGAACTGACCATTAACCCAACAAAATTGAAGACAAATAAGGGATTTTGTTTTAAGTATTTGACTTTGAGTAGTAAACAAGTAAGTTTATAAATTTTCTTACATCATTCGTGCTTTGGATTTTGAATAAGAATAAACGGACGACAAAAAGTAAAAGGTCAGTTTTTCTTAATATAGACCGTATGTAGGCGTTATTTAGTTCCACAACCTTTGATACGCATTTGTACGTACATACCATTGGCCATTGGCGTCAATTCCATACTGTGTGGGACTTGTTCATGGCATTAATTCCATACGCTAGTAACAGTGTTTCAATGGTTTAAACCTAAATAAATAAGGCAATATTTTGCTTTTTTAACATTACTTTTCTTTCTACCACAATCTAAAACCACAACCTAACTATAAACTTGTATAGTAAAACGCTTGTTTAAATAGAAGCGTTTCATGTGATGTGTATGTAGTTAATATGAACCTGTATTCAAATTGTACGCAAATGCCATGAAGTTCCATGGTTCTATTCAAGTCCATATTCATATAATATTTCATTATTGAAAAATGTATATGGACAAAATGATATAATACCGGTGTAAACCAAATAATTAAATAAAAATTATCTTGTTTATCATCTGTTATACATGAAATACTTGAAATCTTGATCGAAATTTTCTTAACTACATTTTCTGAATGTCAGCTATAATAACTTGTGACATATCTCATATATCAAAATACAAATCATATCAAAGAACAGCGTAACACTAAAAAGCATTTATGTGTAAATAAATCCTCATAGCATCCAGCTGGTATGACACGTGGTAGATCAAGCCCAGAACCAATGGCATCATCCACCAATAACCCTTAGTCCCCGTTTCTCGTGGAGTTTACATTCGTAAAAAAATACCTACTCTGAGAAGTCACGATTTGGGTGAAGACATAAAGAGGCAGATAACCGGTACCAACCTGTACCGACTGACTAGTGATGTGCCAAGTCATCTATTTTTAATCTCGAAATATTTAAGAAATTCGTTACAACAATCCAAATAAGGACCGACTGACACTAGAAAATTGTTTTAACTCGTCAAGTATGTGTGAACGAGACACAATAGAAATTCCATTATTATGCGACTCCCGGCAGTCGTTTGATACCTGACTGATTAAAACAAGATTCAAATCAAGACTTGAGTCGGAAAAGTCTCTATAAAGCATTTCAATTCCATGAAATAGCCAACACGGCACAACACTGGTTAGTCGTTGCAGGTCAGTGCGTGTTACCCGCCTCTATATGTCTTCACCCTTTGGATGCATTTCGTTTTTTCTATGCTGTAAGTTTTTTACGTTATTACCTCTATAACTGTACGTTTGTGTTTAAATCTGTGAATTTAGTTATATACTTATCAAAAGGAAAATGTTCGCGAACGGAATTGACGCGAGCCCTGATTCCGAACTGTATTCACTGTATTCGTAATAGGTATTTCAAATACAAAAAAACTGGTATAACATTAATTTATCACATCGACTTTTTAAGACCATCATTTTCTGTGTTCATCATACGCATAGCCTACTACCTAGAGATAAAGTATCAAAATTGTTTAGTTACAGTTAAAATTTTTTTGTGTCCCGGACATATAAAATCGCACACACACATTGATAAATTAGGTAAAATCTGAGAATCTCCAAACTGTCATATGGCTCTTAACCACGCTGATGATGACTGGCTGTGGTAGAATCTCAATCGGTCCAATTGCTATTAGACGATTGTGAAATGCACCATTGCAGATGCAAAAATAATATCGAGATCTACCTGGGTATTTTGTAATCTTAAGCTTTTTTACATCCTAAAAGATTTCTTTCCAGTTTTGTTGGTCTTTTTTTTTTTGGGAACATTACCCAAGGTCTCAAAAAATTACAGATAGATTAATTTTATCATTGCGACAGTTAGTATACAGTTTACAATCATGAATATGTGATAAATTGTCTGTTAACTTCTAATTTATGGAACCCTCATCTCGTATCGATTTAAAAATGGTACTGTCATATTGATTGAGATCGCGCGCCGCAGCTGTCAAAATGTCAATATGACGCGCGCTGTCATATTTTTTCAACTTGTTATCATCTTCATTAAGGTACCATTGGAGTAATGATCTAACGCGGGACCACGGCATGCCTTTAGGTCAGTGGGCTGAGCGAGCGGAATGCGGCCTGGGTTTTGCAACAAGTTCTTCCATCTCACCCGCTCGTGACCTCTCACTCTGATAGCCGAAGCTTGGTGAATAGGAACAAGTGCTTTCGCGCTTGTAGAATGTATGGTCGATTGATGTTTCTAATCGATAGTACTTCGATGTGATTGCTTTGCGACTGCTTTGTTGGTCGTAAATGGGTAGTAGACATCAGTAAAATATTTATTAGTGTTGACTTGAAAGTCGCATTCAAACAGTAGACACCTTGATGATATGTAGATAGGTGAGGTAGCTTCAGAAGTTATTTTAATCATCCTTGAAGATAATAACATAAAGTTATGCCAATGAAATACCTAAGTAAGCACCACGATGTTATTATTTTCAATTATAATAATAGTCAGGTAGATACTGTCATTTATATTTACAACAACTTAATTTGAGTAGAGCTCTTTTGTATCTCTTTATAATACTCCTAAGTGGATTCCTTTGTCTTCGTGATTTCAAATATCGGGATTTGAAAATCTTACAACGAGCATTCAATTCAGATTAGGTTAGTTACTTACGTTCTTAATGAGTACCTGGATCACCTGTATTTATATCACTCGTTCAATATAAAGTTATATGAGTATGGAATCATCATCACCATCTTGACATTAACTTGTCCACAGGACTCCGATCTATCCACACATAATAGAATTATAGAAAGAAAAGCTTATGGGTTTGTTTAACGGTCGACAAATAAGCACAAACCAACAAATAATTCAAATATGGAACGTCACTTTTTATGAAGTATTAGACAGATACGCTAACCATAACTAATAAGGACATTGTAAAACAGGCCGTAGTGACTCTGTTAATGATGATCGAGTTTCTTTTCCTTGCAAAACATCCCAAGCAGTGTTTTGCAAGCAAAATAAACTAAAACTAAAACAAGCATAAGGACATGATGCAAAAGTGAATTTACATATCTAAGGTATCCTATTTCCGTATCTTTAAAGACACTATCTTAAATCCATCCACTGTGCAATCTTCTAATTACATCTACAAATCACTGTCTAATTGCTCTAAAAAAATGCCTCCTCACAGTTTTCCTTTACGTTTTTACGAAAGTTCCTTTGGCAGGACCGGTGCCATCTTCGGAAGCGGCGACATTCCACTTGTATGCGTACGCGCATCTTTGGAGGCCTACTCTGCCACGATATCCGTATTTCACCATCTGTCTCTGTCGCTCTTGCTGTCGTGAACTTGCGAGTGAAAAGGAAAGATGCTTGTCAGGCAAATCCTTTAATTGTGGTCCGTCCGCATAAGCTTGCGGGTTATAAAGCGAAAAGCGTAATAATTTCAGCTTTGTTCCAAACCACTTAATTTCGCACTATCTAAGTATTATTTGTTGCGATAAAAAATATGTATCTCAATTATATCTGCTGTTTTTTGCGTCGTTAAGTTTCCAAATATTTAGAACAACACACACAAAGTTAGTTTTGGTTATTAAGTTGAAAAAGATGATTGCGCAGTGGCACGCAAGGATATGGTGGTATTATGGGTTAACAAGATGAATGCTGAACTTTTAGTTAAATACTGTACCTAACTACGCTCTACAGTAAAATAAAAATCTGGCCAAGTGCGTACCGGACTCGCGCATGAAGGGTTCTGTACCATTGACTAGGTAAAAAATTGAGATCGAGCAAAAAACGCAAAAAAATCGCATTTGTTGTACGAGTATGGGAGCCCCTTTATTTTATTTTAAGTATTTGATAGTGGCAACAGAAATACATAAATTGTGTT